>CM075850.1:74951163-74988663 GCA_037975125.1 Latrodectus hesperus | reverse complement strand
ATATTAATTCATGAAGATAAAATTCTATATGCAAATAAGTGCAAAAGATAAGGTGGTTAAAGTGATGTTTCAATAAATGAGAGAGAGAGAGAAGATGATAAAGAGAGAGAATCCATATAATTTAAATAGAAAAATCCTCCTACTCAAGTATGCCTTAAATAGATAAGTTATATTCAAAAATCTTAAAATAACTTAGCTACTTCTTTTAAAAAATAATTGCAAGATAAGATGGAAAATTGTCAATTTATTATTTATTTTATGTATTTATAACTCAGTGTCTCAGTTTTAAAAGTTTATTTTAGCAAACTTAGATTTAAACAAATGGCAATCAAAAGGTTAGCGGTTTTATTAGAAGACTCATACGAGTGTCAACCTGGGAAGAGGTTAAGAACCTCCGCTCCAGACACTACTTCAGACGTTCGAATAACGAAATTTAATATAAAACAACTTCTGTAAGAATTACGTCATCGAGACATTTCACAACATCTAACCATGTTTAAATATTGAGATACTAACTTGCACTATAAAGCAA
This sequence comes from Latrodectus hesperus, assembly GCA_037975125.1. Lineage (NCBI taxonomy): Eukaryota > Metazoa > Arthropoda > Arachnida > Araneae > Theridiidae > Latrodectus > Latrodectus hesperus. The sequence continues at coordinate 74,988,131 of CM075850.1, read as the reverse complement.
AAATGTTCCTCATATTTGATTAAGTATCCCAAATTTTTATCTATGTCTGGTAAGTGTATTCTTAATATTCTCAAGTTTTGGATTTTAGCAATGTGCAAGTATCCTAGATTGTAACGAAATATCTAAAAAAAACATTATATAAATTAATAAATTGTATTTAGAAAGTAAAATGGTCATGTTTTTGATAAGTTTGCTTATCAGCGTTAAAGACAACAACAAATAAAATCACTACTTACTTCATATTTAAATGAGTCATTTTCATGAAAATGTAATAAAATATCCTTTATTATATACACATTCGAATGTAGATAAAATATATTGATTATTATCAGATTATAGTTATAAAAAATAAAAAAGTTTAAATTATTTTATTCATGAAGTGATTAGAGTGAAAAAAAAACAAAAATACAATGATAAAATTATCTTTAAGTTCGTAAAAGATTTATCGACTTAAATTAATTTTTAGCCATTCGCAAATACAAAAATCCATGAGTAATGAATTATATTTAAGATATTTTTATATTCCTATGTTTTTTTTTTAGAAAAAATGCAGTTTATGTAACGAATGTTTAATGACAAATAAATGAGTGTGAAATTTCAATATTTCACATGAATTATTTGTAAGGTTGTCTGCTCCAAAATGACCATCTATCCTGACTGTTGGAACTCCGTTAGATCTGATAGACTAAGTTTATGGAAAAAAAATGTCATGATTAAAATTCAGCTCAGAGTTCCGTCGCACATTTGCTATTCAATGTTTCACTCATTGAAGTAACTTTTAAACAAACAACTCAGATATTAGGTAGTGAGTCTAAATGAACAATGCTACTAATGAAATATTAATTGTGAAATTTTATTAATGTATACGCGTGGTAACGTCATATTATGAGTCATTTCACAAAACGTGACTAAATTACAAGCCCATTCTCCCAACGAAATAATGATAAGTATTATAAAAAAATCTAAAGACGTAAATTTACAAACATTTAACTATATTTCAAGAGCTTGATATAAAAATGAGTTTACTATCATAATTAATGAAAATAAAAATGCTAGTTTGATCAAGTGTTTTATAGTAAAACAGCTATTTTATCAGTTTTATTTCCGACTTTATGCAAAGTTTTGAATTTACGTTAAAGTTATAATATAAGCAATTTTTTAATATTTTTAGCAAATTCTTATTTTTTATTCAAATTTTATATGTAATTAAAAGAATAAACAAAATCATTTTAAAGTCAATGTTTTTTTATCCTTTCATTTTTACACCTTGTTAATTTTCCCAGACGAAATAAGTTAAACTGATAGTTAATTGACGTATGAGCAGAAGCATATGAAAATATTAAAATAATTGAATTCAATATTTTATATAATGAATAACTTTATTTCTATAAAAATAAAATATCTTAAAATTAAACTTTTTGACTTATAACTTTGAACGTGTATAAATTAAGGGAACGTGTCGGACTGCAATAATTCTTAAAACTACTTTTTCAAACCCTATGTGTGTTTGTAAGGCGTTGCTCCTAAACAGCAAATGCTTATTGATCCTTAAGAATTATTTTATGCGGATATGATCACGTAGAGTACTTTTGCTATTGTATAATAATCACGATCATTCGTCATTTATTTTCAACTGTCACATGTCTTTTTACAAAAATTATATGAGAATTTTAAAAGAATTTAAGGAAGTACAACTTGATATTATTAAATAGAGCTGTCTTCATTTTAAAATTTTTTTCTCAATTTTTTTCTTTTTCTTAAATAAAGGATTTTCCACGCGTTTTCATACTGAAAAAATATCGGGAAACTTCTATCAGCAGTCAAGGCTTGGATTAAGTTAATGATCGACTTCAATTCGTAGAAGATATGAGTTGTTAATGAAAAGTACATGCTTAGTTACAAAAGTACGCTATTGCATGTATTTCATTTTTATAAAAGCAAATATCATATGATAGTTAATTACAATATAGTGCACATTCATGTATTTTTTAATTAATTTTTTACGTTTTACAATGTTAAAAAATATTGTTTCTCTTTTTCAACACACATTTTTCTCAATTTTTCCGGAGGAATCTAAAACGATTTGGTTACATTTGAGGGGTTATTTCTTTACTATTACAAAAAAAAGTGAAAAGAAATTAAAGCTTATGTGAATACCATTATAAAATCTGAAACAGGCGAAGCCGGTTTGATCCTAGCAGAGCCCACCCCCTTGGCGAAAATGAATTTGGTTGGCGATAATTGTGGCTTGTGCCAATTTTCATTACCTTACTTTGATACACTAGATATGGTAAATCAAACTATTTCTGACATTTTCTTCTAACTTGGCTCTTGGCTCTTTCAGTTTTCGCAAGGGTGCGGGCCCTCGAACGACGAAGCCTCATTCAAAGAACTATGTACAGTATCTAGTTCAAAAATTTTTAGTTAACACTGAAATCAATCATATTTGAAATAATATAAATTAGATTAAAATTTGAAGTTATCAAAAAGCTTTTATTCGTTTGTTTTCGGCTCGTTTATTTTCTCTCTTCACAACAATTACTCAGCAGTTTTTGAAAATACTAATAAATGGTATTAGTAGTTCTGTTACAAACATGTTTAATTCTTACATAGATATTATTGCAAAAAAAATTTAAAAGCTGAAAAAAGAATATTTATTTTATTAAAAATAATCCAATTACACGAAAGAATATGATAACAATTCTTTCATTACAAAGCAGATTTATTAATAAGCAATTATTAGTTTGAAAAGGTTGAAAAGGGAATTTGTATCAAAACTCACAATCATTTGAGCAAACGCGAAGCCTCACTTATCTGAGTTAGTGCAAAGCTTTATTTTATTTTGACTTCAATATTTTTCTTGGGTTTGTATAGTAATTTGTACCCCTTGGTTTGGCCAAAAATTTGCCAATAAATATTGGTAATAATATTAAATTTCTGTTAACCCTGGTATTTTTAGCATTTTAAATAATGAAATTTTAGGGTTGCCATTTTGTTATTCACATTTTAGAGCCAATCTTGGCATAAAAAAATCAAGAGGTAGCCGTAAACTTTTTACATTTTTATTTCCTAAAAATTTCAGTTTAATTATAATTTTAGCTAATTCTATTCTTATTTTATATCATATTTTATGTTTGCCAGCGTTGCTATATTAAAACGCTTAATTCAAAAATATAAATGTCAACATATATTTCTTATTTAATTTTGAATTATGAAACCAAAAATAAACATCTTATTATTTGTTACGAAATCCACGTATTATCATGAAGATATACATTAAAGAACAAGTAGAATATTCATGTTTTCAATAATTTCAGTTTAAAATTAAAATCACCACACTTCATTTTTTTCAATACGAATTCGAATCAATTCGAAATAAATCGAATTTAAAAAAAATTCAAATTAATTCTAATAAGCAAATATTGTTTGAAATAAAATATTAAACAAACTGTATATAGAACATAATAACAACAGATTATAGTTATTGCAGTTTTATAGTTCTCTAAATATACATTGACGACAAACTAGACTTCAAAATTTAATCGATATTAAAATACATTTTTGTAACATTTTCACATTATGAAACTCTTGGAATTCTGCCACACTTGAAGCTTCGTAGTAAAGAGCTCAAGTCTGTTAGAAGAGAGTTCCTGTATCACTATAATACACCATTTTTCAAATAGAGCTTATTATTGATTGCGGGTGTTTTTACAAATTGCAGAAGAATTCCAAAACATTATCAAGCAAGTATCTCGACAGATGTCTACATACCAGAAATGCAACACCCATTTCCCATGGGCATTTGTTTCCGGAAACTAGTGATTATTCATGCATTTGGGTCATTGGAACAAATCCAAAGTTGAAGATAATTTTCCAGTAGGAGCATTCATTTTTGATGATATCCAATAAATGATAAACTAGACGATGTAACTAGTTCTGGTATCTCTTTTTCCTAGATCCGCTTATGGTTATTACTTACATAAAATATTTTTTAATTTAAATATAGAATACTTTTAACTAAAAGAAATATCCCGTGGTGAAATGTACAAACATTTATTTTACAAAATCTTATTTATTGAACTATACAGAAGTATTTTTTAATTAATCGAACATCAAAAATAAAAAGTACTAAGATATGATCAAATCAAATTTGGCCTATAAGAAAACTAATTTCATCTGAGGGTCCAGAAAATTCTGAATTTTTTTCTGAAATAACTTTTTAGTTTCTCAAATGGGAAAGTTACTTAAATAACTATATCGTCAACTGTATGAGATCTTTTAAATGACCAAAATTTAGATGCCATGCACACACAAATATTTTTAACTAACTACAATAGCACTTAAACCAATGATAAACGTTTGAATGGAAATCAGCTTATTGATGATATATAATTCTAGTCAGTCTGACATGTCAGTTAAGGAGAAATCAATTTATCCTATTCAGAAATTAATTTTATTCAAGACAACGATTAAAATACTCTAATGATTCATATACATTATGAAAACATTTAACAGTAATGCTGAGCCATTGATTTTGAAACTCAGCTGTTTCCTTCGATTGGTGTTAATTCCATGTGTTTAGGATTATAATATTATTCGCGATGTGACGAATGATTTTTAAGCTTGATAAAAAAAACTCGAATGATTAAGATTAAGACTCCCTCAAGTCCCACAGGCTGCCTCATAGTGTGCACTAGTTGTCGGTGAGGGGGTGTTCCTGGGCGGAGTGGGTGAAGTACGTCGGGAGAGTAATCTCCTGGTAGGGTCACCCAAGGTGTGAAGACCACTCCACTATGTCCAGCTAAGGACTGGGGCAACGGAGCAAAGTCAGACTTCTACCCTTGGGTTCTGCCTTGGGTCTCCAGGTACTCTGTACCAACAGAAGCTGCTCTTACACCCCACTTTTCATGAATGCAAGCATCCTGGTTCCACACTAGTGGGTAAACACAATGGATGCAGCTTAGCTGCTCTGACAAGACTGCGAAGTGGCCACCTGCTTGCTCAGACACACGTCTCTGGTACCAAGGAATTATGAAGTGAGTAAGAAAAAGTAGTTCAAATTTTTGATGATTTTTATTTTTATTATAATTGTAAAACAATAAGAAAATTAATAAAACCACGTTCCCACATTCCTTAAATTTTGTCAAACTTTAAAAAATTATTTAAATATACTAGGTTTTCTATCTCTAATTGCTCCAAAAGTTTGAATACTAAGAAAACAAACAGTATATTTAAGAATACCAGGTAAAATCACCCAGGGCAAGAACTTGCTAAATATATCCAAATATACTTTTTACTTCTTTAATCTCTCACATTGTAACACATTTTTCCATTTTCTTAATTAAAAATAACACTTTTTAAATCTTACTCGAGTATATGCATTTAAAATAATTCATAATAGTTTTCTAGATGTATTAAGGACTCTAGTTTTGTTCTTTAAACAAGAATACTGGAGAAGTGTACATCTTGTTATTCTATATCTTACTTTTCAAAAATTAGAGATAACGCTAGAAGAAATGTATTACAATAAAAAAAAGATAAATTTCATATTGGATGATACTACTTTCTTATTACATTATTCTTATTTTTACGATGGATTTAGATATCTCATATTTGGTATTACAAGTTTTAGAAAGATTCAAATATAAGTAACAATTGTTGAATTTGTTTTTCTCATAATTTTCTTCTTAATGAAGCAAATTCTATTTTCTAGAGGTCATAAGAATTAATCTATATTCTCCTAAAGGTTATACACTGAATAACCGATTTGCACTGATAAAAGCAACAGAACCTAAAAGTTTTGTTTTCATTTTGTATAAGAAATTGTTTTTTGTAATATCTGTATCGACTTTTTTGACATACAAAATATTAAATCACTGTTTCATGGAGGTAACAAATTTGAAGTGTATTTGTATACAAATTTTACAATGAGAATGAAAATTTTTTCATTAGTTTTATAAAATTGATTCAAGAAATAATTATATTTTCGAGTTTCTTGTGAATATTATTTTGATTTTGATAGAAATTTTTAATTAAAAAGATTGTTATTTACATTAAGTAAAAATAATTAAACTTTTCTTTTAATCATAAAATGTCTACTCCCTCAAATTTTGTTTTCCTTAATTATTTTTCTTCCCTTGGCCCCATTCATCTCATGGGCTTCTTAACAATTGCCTTAAGAATTGCATTACAAAGTCTTCTAGAAATCGCTCACTCAACACGATCAAATGTTATTTGAAATTTCTTTTTTTGTGTGGATTGTTTTTTCTAAATTCTATCCAAGAAACAAAACTTTGTCATTTTGAGGAAAAGGCGATATTTTCACGAATTTCTAAATGAATAAACTTATTAACCTAGAAACAAAATTGCAATCATTAATTCTTCAAAGGAATTTCTATTCATAGGTGAAACTTCAATAGAAATTTCATTTGTGCTAAGCAAATGTTTGTTAAAGATTACGAATCTGCTTTCGTTATCTTTTACAAAAGGAATGCATTTACAAAGAATTTCAATTTTTAAAAATTCAATTTTCTTTTGCAAGTCTTTCTAACCTATTTTAGCCATTGTTTATTAATCGATTAAAATTATTTTTCTATAACTTCATATAATCAAAAACAAATTAAGCTATTATTATAAAAGTTTAAAATTCCCAGAAATGAAACTATTACAATTTATCAAATGGTTTTATAATTTTCATTATATTTGTAAATTTTTATGAGAATTCATCAGATATTTATAACAATGAAAGTTGCCAAAGCTATTTGTAAAATAAAGAATATTAGATGTGCACCATATAATCAATATATTATTTGCTACTTCAGAAATAACAAATAACAGATTGTCATTTATAAAACAACAATCTGTTACTTGTTATTTGTAAAATAACAAGTAACAAATCACAATACAGATAACAAGTAAATACAAATAACAAGTAACAGATTGTTATTTGTGAAATAGTTACAAATTATTAAACCAATGCTAATAAATAACATTTATTGTATTGCTTTAAGTTATTGCTATTTGTAAAAATTAATAAAATTATAGAAAAGTTTTCTATCTTTAAAAAACAGTTCGGCATAATAATTCGGCAAATTTTAAATACTTTAAAACAGAAAAATCCACTTTTTTGTAATGAGCCAAATAGATTGACCAATGTGTGATTAATAAATATAAGATAATTATTTAAATTTTTTAAAAAATGAGTAAATTACTAAGATTTAAATTTTTATTTAATATCAAAACAGAGCCATGAACATGTAAAATATTATGACAAGCTACCATCGATAATTTAACTACTACACTTTGAAGGGAGATTTTTATTTGCTGCCAGATGTCACTGTGTCAATAAATCTTTTTGCTGGGAGATTGCCAGAACAGCCTGAAAACTTCAATGAAAAGAATTGGAAGCTATTCTTTATTTTTATTTATCAATGTAATATTATGCTATTTACATTTGAGTCTTTTATTCGAAATACGATTTATCACTTTTTAAAAAAAGTTTTCAACAATTTTTTAGTTGAATCCTCTTACAAAAGCAGTCGGTTTGAAAAGAAGTCAATTTTATGCAGTTGAAAATACTTCGACTAAGAGCATTTTAACAGGATTCATCAAATACATGCAAATACAGTTATAAATAGATAGGCAGATTTTCAAAAAAGAAAGATATCTGATCTTTATAATATGCCGTTTTTGGGTGCATTAAAAATTTCTACATCGTTACGATTTCGCATTCTCAAAGTTTGTTTTGCGTAGGTGGAAAACATTTTATAAATCTTTTTTATAATATTTTTATATTATAATAATGATTTCATGAAAGTACGAATTTAGTATGAAACATTTTCTAATAGAATTAAAATAATCTTTTGATCTTTTTAATATATTTGGAAATGCTGAGAAATATTACATTAATAACCATAACTGAAAAATAAAATATTTTCGATTACTTTTATATTAAAACATTTGAATTTTAACAAAAGCTTTTGGTTATGTATGTAATTTATAAAATTGTCCATCTTCTTCTCTTTATGTTCTGGTTATTAAGAGTGTTTTTTGTTCTTTAGTTGAAAATATAATTAATATATGTTTTAATTTTTATTGAAACAAACTATTTGAAACTATTACAAATTATATTGATGCATGAATTTACACGACTAATTTCAATTTTTTTATTTTTAATTTTAAACAGATTCATTATATAACCTTAAGAAAGTGGTTAATGTTTTTCAAAAAAAATGAAATAAATGTTATTAATTAGATTTGTATTTATTGAAGATATTTATGGATTAATTATATTCCAGATAAAAATTTTGTTTAATTTTCTTCTGGTTTTATGGCACATTTTGTTAAATAATTATTGAGATAGTTAATTTACCACAAACACACAAATGTTAAATCAAAAATAATGAAACGTTTTAAATTTAAAGAAACTAATTTTGATACCGTATTTATTAATAAAAAATTAATTTTTAAAATATTAACCCTATTTCCTAGAAATATATTTCTTACATTGCTTAAGAACAAAACTACTGCATTTCCTACATGCATTTACAAATTATTTACGTATTAGTAAATCAAAGTCACACAACTAAAAAATTTCATGATTGTAAAGCCGTAAGGAAAAGCTTAAGTAAACCAAAAATACAACATTATAAAAAAACAAATAATGAGGGTAAGTATATTTAAAAAATATTTATAAAAAGACCTTTACCAAACATAATTCACAACAAAAATTTTAAAAACATCATTCGAAATTATAAATTTTTTATATTTAATAAATATACAAATGAAGCATACACCACAAATCAAAGATTTAATTTTTTTTCCAAACACTTGCACTAAATCTTTCTAATAAAGCAACAAAGCCAAATAATAGTGGTAAATGCATGTTAAGACTAAATACTTTTTACTAATTAACGAAAGACATTTTTTTCAAAGTGGATAAAATTGTGTTCTTCTTATGCATTCAAAATTATTGAATAATACATTTATTATGAATAACTGTAGCGAGATTATTTAGATTGACATTATCCAATGTTATTTAAGATTTCGATCTATATTAATCATAAAAATATCTAGCTTCAAAAAACAGCAGAAAACAAGACTTAGCTTGTTTATCAAAGCTATAACATAAATCATGAATTTATAATGTTTTCGGTAGGATAAATCAGTTTAACGACTTATGAATAACGAAATATTTAATAAAATATTTTTAATTAACTAACTTTCTGTGAGTAAAGCACACATAATTTCACCATCTAATCTTTTTTTGCTTTTCTCACAATTTTTTTCCTCCTTGACCAATCAAGATTTTTCGAATATTTTTTCTTTTGAAGGGAAGAATATTTGAAAAAGAGTACTGGAAAAAACGCATTTTGAGAGGAGGTTTATTTGAAAAAATTACGCCAAAGGAACTCGAAAAATGGTCTTTTGAAGGGAAGCATATTCAAGTTAATCAAAAAAGAGTAAGTACTCAAGAAAATGCCCTTTAAAAATTAAGAATATTAGAAAAATTTCAATATGTGCATTCTTATTGATGTGATAAAACAAAAAATATATAAATAGACTTCTTGAAATTCTCGTATCTCCAGGAAGTAAACATTATGAAAAATAATTTAGTGGTGCGAAAGTGGACCTTAAGGTCCCAAATTTATGATTTTTAAAATTACAAGTTATTTAAATGAGTAAATAGAGTCACAGAAAAAGATGATTTTGAGGTTTGAAATTATATCAATTGTTATGTGGTACTTCCAGTTTCAATTTTGTTACCTTTCGATTCTTTGTGTAATTTTCAAATTCGTTATCAGTAATTTGTGTAAATTCGTTATCAGTAATTTTTTAATTCAATTTCGTTTTATTTTTCTATAAGTTTTAGCATCAAAGGATTATTGATCTGTAGCTTTCGAAATTTTAGCCAGTCTGATGAAATAGATAGAGTTTATAAAACTGATGGAAGATTCAATATTTCGATTTTGATTATTGGTCTTATAGACATTTTCTTAGGAAAAACTGTTCCTTCCGACGATTTTTGTGCCTCAATATTTTATTTTTATTTCTTATTTCTATCCTACTTTTATTTTCGGAGACCCCTCTAGTTTGGTTTGTTTGTCACTCAACGGTCATTTTTTGCACGCGAGGGCTAATTAGACCCAGAGACCCTCTAAGCAGAGTTACGAAAATGAAAAGGCTGAATTAAATGTCTTTGAAATTTAAAGTAAACTAACAGAACTTCTGAGTATTTAATTGCGTGATGCGTCTAAAGGTAGAGAAAAACATACCAAAAAAAGGGATTAAAAAGATACCGAAACGTAAATATCACCAGCAGTGTTTTTCTTTTAAGTTGTCTGTCACGATGTTGAATCATTCACCAGAATGACTGTAAAATCGAATGTTTGAGCTGAAAAATCTTCTTATTGCTATAACCTCTAGAAAAAAATTTACAAATGTGAATTAAAAAAATAACACCTAATGACAAGTCAGCTGCACCCTCAGAAGAATAAAAAAATTGAAAATTGGAGTATCATATGACACCAATGGTTTTATTAAGTGAATCAATTCATTATGGAGCATGCGTGGTGATCATTGATTATTTTGATTCAATTAAATTTCACCATTACAACTTCACAAGATTTTTCCATGAAAGCATAATTTACAAATATGTTGCCGAATACAAAGCAAAAACAATCAACATTACTCTTTGGTACCACCAATATTATATCCTTCACGATCGCATATCACTAAATACGCATCAACATTAATAATACCACTTGATGACGTCATCAATGGCAGATATGTATTGAGGCACAGAATCCTGGTGTGCTTCCGAAAAAAGAAAAAAAAAGATCTGTAACAGGTTCGGAGCCCCTATTCTTATACCACGAACGGATATGAATGGATGGATAACGAGAAAGAAGGGGGCGGGCAAGATCTTTCTTATCTAGCAGCACGGGAAGTGAAGGGCAGGAACGAAGCAATACAATGATCGAGGCAACTTGAGTTGAGATGTTAGGAGATAACTATATGGAGAGTAATTATCCAAGGGCACGTTCCGTCTGAGATTTGATTCCGGACACATAACACTGCTCGTGGGCGATCCTGGTGGACGATCGATGAAATCGATGTCGAGTCTGCCGGGATAAAAAACTGTATTTTCTCTGTCATTCTCTAAATAGATTCTTCATTGGCATAGGTTTTGTCAACGGAGCTCCGTCCGTTTATTAGGCTTTATGCCTCTGCTCATTTGCAGCAGTTGAGAACAGAATCGATCATAGCTATAATTATTCATTTTTGATTTAGTTCTAAAGTAAAAGAGAAATTCCTATGTTATACATAATGAAGAATCTTACAATACAAAATATTATAGGAAACTAATTTTGGGACAATTTTTTGTGAATTGAAATTAAATGTATTTGGAGTAAATAAAATAATTGTATTTAAATGTTTATTTTTCAATAAAATTAACCAAAATACGCCATTCTAAATTCATAAAACTCAAAAACATTCAATAATGAAAATAAATGAAGAAAGTTTCGTAAATATAAATATTCATTTAACTTGAGTTTAACAATTTTTACTTAGCATTCGATATCGAAACAAATTAACTATTAAAATTAAATAATAACAAAACAATAAAAGTTATCGCGACACATTTCATCTTCTTTTAAAATTAAAATTATAATAATAAATTTCAGTGAAAAACATTCTTATATTATTGAAAATAAAACTGTAGAAATCTAATTCATTAATTAAATATAATGAATTCCAAAATTATTTACAAACATTCGCGATTTATATTTTAAACAAATAAATTAATAGAAGTTTTTTAAACTTAATTGAATAACTAAATAACTTATAAAACTGAATAGTAAAAATTAATTCTGTATTAATATTGTATAATATATATTTCATTAATGACTCTAGAAAGTAATTTCATACTATGGTTTATGATTAATCCTAATTTAATCTTATTATAAAGATTACTTATATCAAGATTAGATTATACTTATCTAAATATAAGGAATTAAACTAATTCAGTATTACACAAATCCAAATATAATTATTAACATTTTCATAAACAATATTTACTAAAATTGTAATTTAATAAAATTAAACTATTTAACTCTATTTGAAAGTAATTATTCATAAATAAAGTTTCTAGAATAGATATATTACAAATATTAATGTAGTTTCTATGATGTAAATACTGACATTTGTCTGAATATGAGGAGAGTTATTTATTATATTTATAATTATCGATATTTGTTTTAATCCAAATGTCTAAGTACTTTCAATTACAAATGTAAATTTTTTCATGTCTTGACTTCATATTTTCTTTCTATACGTAATTTCAAAAAAGCAACATGTGATTATAGTTATTTAATAAATATTAAAAAATACATGCATGTGAGTATATGCGAATGTAAAATAATATCTATACAAAATATAAACATATTTTTAAAAGAAACTAAAGCTGTGTTCCTGTCATTCAACTCAATAAAATTTTTGCGGGTAAAACTTGCCAAATCAAAGTATTATTAAAAACAATAATTAACTATGAACTCATAGTATATAGAGAATGAAGGACTACATTATAGTCTCATTGAAAGATTGGAAAACAGTATATCGTACAGAGTACTTTTATGTATATATATATTTTTTTATTTTTCAATGAGCAAAAGCAGTTTTGATATTAAATTTTTTGACGATGCATATAAATTATTTATTTTTCCAATTGAATATTTATAAAATATTTCTAAGATAAAATAAGCAATGATAGATAAACTTTTATTTGTAAATCTATTTTAAATAGGTTTTTCTGTTAGTAAAATTAAGGAAACTCATTTTATTTATACATTGGATTTGAAAACTCTTATGCTTCAACAAAAAAAGTGTTAAAACTGTAAATAAATAAATAAAATATAAAAACTGGTGTAGTTTGAATTAAATAATAGCACAATTATACATACCCAGGAATGTAAATTGGTTTAATATACGAATTCACATTTTTGGTACTTAAAGTGTCAATCCTCTGGTATTCTATTTAGTAGTTCACTTGTTCGACCCTCATCTTTAGCATGCATACCAAATAATAGAAAAACAATTTAATACTGCAGCTCCAAGTCAGTAAATTTTTAGGCGAGTAAAATAACCAAGGAGGTAAGACCAAACAAGGTTAATTTGTAAGTTCTCCTTTCTTTAAACTTAAGTTTTTATAAGCGGCAATATTTTCTCAACAATATTTCGCATATTTATTTATAAATTTTCCTAAATTTTGAATAATTACATGTGGTTAAATGACAATTAATTATGAAGGAATGCTATATTAATACAGTTTTATATTTTTGCTACATTATAAAAATCGTTAGTGTTATTATTATTTCTTACTTTATAAATTAGCACTGATTGTTATATTTAATTAAATAGTAATAGTTAATTATCAAATATTCTTCTTAATATTAAGGAAATTAATAATATTAATTTATAAATGCATTTATTTGCATGTATTTGTATTTACATGATAAAAAATGTAATAAAACTGTTCATTATTTTAGAATAGGAAATGATATTTTTATTTATGTGTATATAACTTGAACTATTATGCTTATAACTTAAATTATGTTCTTCGCTTGCGTTCAGTTTGAATTTGTGCTTGTAAAGTCTAATAATCTAATAACATTAACTAACATTTTTGCAGTAAGGGAAATCATAATTTTTAAATTAACACATGACAACAATTTCAATTTTATAATATTGAAGCACTGCCTATTAATATTAATTATATAAGTAATTTCTTCAAGTTGAAAAGCATTATATATTTATTATTTCTAAAAATTTTTAATTTGAATTGCAAATATATTATTAAATAAAAAGCTATTCTATATATATATATATATATATATATATATATATATATATATATATATATATATATATATATATATATATATATATATATATATATATATATATATATATATATATATATATATATATATATATTATTGTATAAACTTATTATAACAATAACCAGTCTATATTATTTGTATCTAATTGTAAAATTATTTTACATAAAGTAAAATGATTTTAAATTGAAGTACTTAATTATAATTTTAAACTAATATTAGGTATTCATTTTCTCTTCCCACGGAAATTATTATCTATCCAATAAATCTGTCTGCAAAATGATTTTAATATCTCTCAGGTGATTCTTTAAAAAACAATTCCTTATCATAAATTCTTCATCAACTAAGAAAAAAATGTACATGTTTTCATTGTATGACTTGTAAATTGCTCAACAAAAGAAATGGTAATAATGTGACTTTGAGGTAGTTGATCATGGACAAGCACTCAGAAAGTTTGAAAGCATGGACAAAAACGCAAGTTTTGTATGCAAATGAAGATTATTCAGATACCTCAATAATGTCGTTAATTTGGTTATTTTAACTTCGTTTTTATTAAAAACTTAAATATGACATCATTGTATAACGTGCGAAAATTCAATCAAGTTCTTCATATTGTAATTCCATACTTTGTTCAATGAATAAAAATATTTGCCATTTTCCTGCTCCATTTCGTGTCATCCAAGGCTGTATTTGACATGTTTTTTTTTTCATTTTACTGAATTGCATTTCATTTTAGGAAGTGAGTGTATTTAAATATTTAAATCTATAACACCCACGTCATCATTCTCTCACTTACATGCAATTCCGTAGCCTCAATGCCAAGGATATAACATCCACGAACAAATTCAAAAATGAACATTCAAAAATTTTGAAATATTGAAAATTGTATTGAAATTATAAATTTAGGAAAGCAATGTTAATATAACTGAATTTATCACTTCTGCAATTCAGTGTGGCCACCGAGGACGAGACTCGCTCTATCATCAATAGGTTCAGTTTAAAAATTAAAAGTATCGAATCTATTTTTATAAATTAATAATCTTTAAAATGAGTTTCTGTACATGATCCTATCAAGTTGACTAATGATCTTTAAATTACCTTAATATACATAATAATAACGCCAAAGGAACATTAGATAAGTGAACACCAAATATTTGCCTTTATGTAAATTACGTTTCTATGGAAATACTTGTCAACATTAAGTAACTGGATCATGTTTTTTATCTTTTTCCTCTTTTTATGGTAATTTCTAATTATATAAAAGTCGTTAGTAATAATATTCGGACAGTTAATTACCATGGTTTAATTACCTTATTACCTGAAGGTCTCATATATACAATTATTTAGACTTAATAAAAATTATCTTCTTTATATTTTCCTGTTTTATGAGTTATATGACATGTTAATTCCTAATTAATTTGTAAAAAGGCTTTTATTTTTATTTTTATTTTTATTTTTTTATTTATTTATTTATTTTTTTTTGCTTTTGAAATTTTAGAAAATTTGTTGGAAGTTATTACATTTGATAAGCTATGAGTATCATAATTTTCTTACTTTAATCTTCTATTTTTAATTTGAATTACAATCGGTAATTTTATTTTATGTTATAACTATTTTTACAACTGATGAAATTAATAAAATTTTTTTGTCATGATAATTAATGGAAAAATAAAATTACGGTTCTCTGCTCTGCAACAAAAAAATCTGAAATATAGAATGCGTTTATAAAAAATTTATTAATATCTTTGAAATTCAAATCTATAAAATTTTATGAATCAATTTTTCTAAATTTTTATCTAATTTACCTAATTTTTTAAATAAAAAGTAGAAAAAGAATTGCATTTGGCACATTGCACTACAAGGTAATGTAATAGGAAATTAAATAATCAAGTACTAAATAAATGTTCCAAAAATGACCTATAATACAATTAATCGTTTGAAAATTTTATTTCCGTAATATTTATAATTTTGACATCCATTATGCAATTTCCTTTCCCAGAAATTTAAGACATTAAAAAAAGTTAATCAGATGTGTATAGTAATCCTGGATTCATTTTCATGGTTTTATTTGTACCAAATTTTCTTTTCATTTCTTATAATAAAGATCTTAATATGAAATTCAAAAATCTATACGGAAAATGATTTATTTTAAATCAAACAGCCATTTTCGTAATGGCTATTTGATTTAAAATGGTGGCTCAGGGCAATTAAAAAGAACTATCATGAAAATGAAAACCTTGAATGTTAATAAAACTATATATTGGCAATAAAGCTTAGTAATGTAAGTGCATACAATTTGATATTTATTCATTCCCAAATAAAACATATTTTTCAAAAAAGAAAAGTTTTTTTTTGGTTCCATTTGAATTACATGTAAAAAATAATGTAAAATTACATGTAAACTATTTCGTCAATACCATGTAATGACGAAATAGTTTTTACTGATTTCAAAAACAGATATTTTAAGTTCTTATTACGTTACGTCACCTAATTTATTTTCAATACACGAGTAACTGAATCAATATAATGACTCTCTATTTATATCTAAAACTAAATAAATGCCTGCAAAATAAAAAATAGCCATAAATTATCAAGAAATCTTTTCTGATCTGATGAATACAGATAATCTGCGAGCTTTATTGAGTCAAACATTACACTTTCATTGCGTTTATAAAAACAGCTTTATGGAGGTCTGGAGGAAGTAAATGTTCCAATCCTCAATCGCTGGTTTTTACAGAGATAAAGAAATGTTTATTTTAAACACGAATTAATTCAGAAGACTAATTCTTGATTACTTAATTCGTACCAATTTTCTTTTCATTTCTTAAAATTAATGTCATAATATGATATTAAAATATCTATATTAAGAATTACTAGATAAAAATTAAGGATACAGAATTTTATAATTATATTGTCGTTATGTGTGTTTCAAATTATTTTTAAAATATTCCTATATAGATATTATCCTAAGTTAATTAACAATGCACAAAGATAGCTAATCATAAGAAACAGCATTCAATTGTTTAGGAAAAATAAATAAAATGCAACAAAAATACTTGCATATGAAAGTAAAACATGATTACCAACATATGTTCAATATCTTTCTTAAAATACCAGCTTTTAAAATAATTACCCATAAAAAATATCTTTTAAAATTAATAAATTAATAATTTTATTCTGTTTATTATTAGGTAATTATATGTATAGCTAACATACATTTCAAAATTTTAGACAATAAATTCCTGAGCATGAGGTAAAAGTAACCGTGAATTTTATATATATATATATATATATATATATATATATATATATATATATATATATATATATATATATATATATATATATATATATATATATATATATATATATATATATATATATATATATATATATATATAATATAATATATATATATATATATATATATATATATATATATATATATATATATATATATATATATATATATATATATATATATATATATATATATATATATATATATATATATATATATATATATATATATATATATATATATATATAATATATTATATATTATCCTCGATCTTTTGAAATTTCCTAGAAATTTTAACAGAAATTCGAACGACGTGTAACTGTTAAGACATTAACAGCTCATTTTCTTCCTGATCATGAATAAATTTAATGCGAAAACTAAAAAAATGCGTTTTATTGATCAAAAATGTGAAAACTGACTGATAATTATGCAGGAAAAATACGAATTAAATGATAAAAGATTTATTTTCCTTATCTATAATAAGATAAGGAATTTTTTTCCTAATCTATACATATTTACTTAAATTTAAATCATAATGAGCAGCGGACAATATTCATCTCTCATAATAAGAAATTCAAATTCAACATTCTTCGCAGAAATATTTTGCAATAAAAAAACAATTTCACATATCTTTTCAAAATTACATTTCACTCAGTCAAATTCACAAAATTTTCAAGTTCTTTAGTAAATGTGTATTAAAGCACTGACTAAAAGCAGGCCTAATAAGTTGGTTATCAAGCGTTTGTTGCTAGTATACATTATCACTAAGAAAGAAATTATCGCTTTTATATCTTGTTAATGACATTAAATCACAGCTTACATAGATCTATTCAAAATATAGTTCCATATAGTTAACATTTTAATTAACTCTTTACACAATGAGAAAAGAGCCCAAACGCATAAATTTTCAATAATAGGTTTATAATTAATCAAAGAGATTAATTATATGACATTTCATAATGAGATATTGATAAATTAAAGATAATTTTTAATATATAAAATCGTTTTAGTAAACCAATATATTAAACATTTCAAAATTTTATCTACAATATAAATTATCATAATAATAATTATTAAAATATTTTATTTAAAAATCATATTTTTTATTTGGTGTGAAGTCATTTCTTTTTAATATATATTGTTAATATACATGTAAATATTAGCAATTTTATTCCTCTTAATAACTTTGATATAAAAAGTATACTTCACACTAACTTTTGAAACATATCTAGCTCATCAATAATATAATAACAGGAAAAGAACAATATTTATAGTCTAAATTCAAGTTACATAAAAATTTCAAATTTATATATAGTTAATACACAGTGAATAATATACTTGCTTAAATTGAACTTGAATTCAGATCTTAAACGAAAGAAAAATAATTAGATAAAATTAATAAAAGATTTAATCAAAATGATTTCACATCTTAAATTTATTAAATAATAATCAGTGCCATATCTAAGTAAATGATTCACAATTAGAGAAAAACAATAAAATATTTTCTCAAATATTGATTATTAAAAACTAAAAATTTCGTAAAATAGTCTTCTCAAGTTACTATAACAATAAAAAATATAAATTTAATTTTTTATCTTAGCATTTAAATTTTTATTTATTAAATATGAATTTGTCATTATATATATGATAATAAGGAAATAAATTTACATAAACTAATATTTAAGCAAATTAAATATGAATTTAATATTTCTGATTTCTGATTCTACTAATCTTAATTTTAATTCAAAATTGAATGAGTCGCAATGAAACACAAAGTTGATATATATATATATAAATGAAACTATTTCTTTAATATTTTAAAATTTCATATATGTGTGTATATAGATACATAGCTTATGCATAATTAGTAATCATTGATTAATCAAGATAAATTAAATGTGTTATTGTTCAAACTGCATGTGAATCAAACCTCATAATTCCCGATTGTGATACTAAAAATAAGCAATTGGTTATGACTGTATATGCTATCACTAGCAATCAATGCATGTTTAATCATTAATTTAATATTAATTAAGTTTAAATGTGCAATTAAGAAATATCACATGACTCAGGTTACAGGGAAACCTTGAAACAAACTTTTGACCCATCCTCTGTCGGGAAACCTTCGTTGACATGTGACCTCTGCCAAATTCCAGATAATTAATGTCACATGACTTCTTATGGGGACATCTGCACCAAACAACCATCTGTGTTCAGAGTCAAGCTTTATGAATTTCGACCATTTACTCACCTGCACTGCATGACAAGCACTTTTCTGTTGACAATTATTTAATTTTTCCGAACTGCTAAGAGCTGTGAGAGGAAAATTACGATCTATAGTTTCCTTTGGGTAGAATAAAGACAGCAATTTTTAGATCTGGAGAACATCATGTCTCTGCTACAATTAGAATAATTATCGGGAGTGAAAACGTATATGCAACACAACTTGTGTCTGTGATCAAATTACTTATGTAAATAGCCATGATCATATTTTTTAAACTTATGACATTATTTGTTTTAAACTTATGTCAGTTGAATGCTTTATTAAACAACAATATCTGTAAAAATTAATTTTCGTAGCATATCTATTTTAGTTTCGACGCAAATGAACTGCACGAATTTAAAATGAATATAAATAAATATATTATTATTTTAGATTTAATATCAAGAACAGAAATTATATATATATATATATATATATATATATATATATATATATATATATATATATATATATATATATATATATATATATATATATATATATATATATATATATATATATATATATATATATATATATATATATATATATATATATATATATATATATATATAGATAGATAGATAGATAGATAGATATAATCTGATCTAATTAGTAAGTTTTGGGCAATTTTATAACTATACAAAAATAAAATAAAATTTAAAATTAACTTCCAAAACGCAATAAAATTATTTACGTTGAATAATCACGATCAGCAATTAGAATTTTGATTTATTATGTACATTTACATGTCCATAAATTAAGGATCATTCAGAATCACACAGAAATTGAACTCTAAAATAAAAATTTCACATGTAGAATTATCACACACATCTTGAAGAATAATATGCAAATTACAAGAAACCACCAGATGGCCCCGATAGTACGTCACAATAACGAGAGGGTAGGAGAGGGATATGTAAGGAATGGTTGCAAAGAAGTAAAATTGTTCACAAGCGCTTTAAAAGCCTTTCAGTGCAATAACCGCAAAGTTAGGGCACAAAGGAAGCATTTGGATGATGTTTTATGTGGTAGAATTATCGGACATCTGGAATGTGGACGTACTCAGCTGGAAATATCCGAAGAACTTGGAATCAGACAGACTGTCATCTCCAGGCTTTGACAATGGTTCCAAGATAATGGTAATGTGAGTAGACGTTACAGCACAGGTCGTCCCTGAGTTACAACGCCGAATGAGGACCGATATTTGGCAGTTACTGCCAAAAAAACAGACTGAGCACATCATCAGACTTGTCTCGTCAGCTCTCTTCAGCTACTGATACGACAGTTTCAAAGCTGACCGTGTACAGGCAGCATGTATTGTGGACACCGCAACAGTGGTCTTGTGTGATGTTTTCCGACGAGTCCAGGTTTAGGTTTCAGTCTGACTCTCGCCGGACTTTCATGTGGAGAGGGCCAGGTACCCGTTACCACCAAGAGAACACCGTTACGAAGGTGCAGGATTGCTTGTTTGGGGAAGAATTATTCTGAGTTCCAGAACTAACCTGCATGTTCAGAATATAACCTTGACGGGCCACGTCTATCGGGATGTCATTCTGAAACAACGTGCACGTTAGTTTCGGGGCGCCATGGGTGCAGAATTTCTGTTTATGGGTGACAACGCCCGTCCTCACCGTGCAAACATTGTAAACGATATCACCCGTATGGACTGGGTAGCATACTCACCGGACTTGAATCCAATAGATCATGTGTGGGACATGCTTGGCCAACGAATTGCAGTTCGTCAACCCCTCCCACGTGTCTACTGGAACTTCGGAGAGTATTGATTGATGAGTGGTGTAATATTCCCCAAGATCAGATCGATAATTTGATACTCAGCCTGCGTAGGCGTTATACGGACTGTATTGCATCGTCTGGGGGAGCATACTATGTATTAACCATCATACCAACCACGTTATATTGTTTTTTGTAAACAAGTTCTTTTTTGAAATTTGCTCCAGGGAGTAAAAATCGCAAATTTTATTAATGATGTCAAATATAAAGCATCATTTTTGCTCTTTACCTTTTGTTTAATAAATAGACTTTACAAATAAGTCACATTTGTTTTGCTTCTGTCTCTTTCTTTGCCTGAACTTGCATTATCCTTAATTTATGGACACGAGTGTATTTATTAATAACATGAAGAGGTAAGTTTCTTTCATTCATAAAAGTACTAATTTAAAATAATATTATGTATACATAATGTTTCTTTTTCACTCAGAAGCATGAATTTTTTTTCAAATTACACCATTCACATATAGTTATTAGCTTATTAAATACATAATTATGAAATTTTTAAGAAATGTTTTTTATTAATGTTATGAAGTTTCCAGAGATTCAAAGGAAATTTATAACGTAGATAACATGTAATATTTATGGGCATGATGAATGAGAAGCAAGCAAAATATATTTAGATTAGGAAGAAACTAGTAACGTATTTCAAGTAAGCAATATTTTACCTTTTAGAAAATAACTATACAATTTTCATTATATTCTGTAATCATTTAAAATTATTCTAAAATGTATCTTACAGTGCCTAACTTCAATAACTAAATATTTTACTTTTAACTTAGTCCCATTTTGATCATGCTCAATAAATAGACAGATAGATTATAAAAACAATATAAAGATTTCAGATAACTTTTCTTATGCAGGATCAGTATTAATTACCACGATTGATACTTGGATTCGAGACCACAGCTTCTAAAACTTTCAGTATAAAGTTAGCTAATTATCCGGTCAAAAATCATCAGTCATAACGAGTGCGTTACAATATTATTTCTTTCAGGGCAGCAGAACATATAAATCCAGAGGAAGATCTAATCGATGAAAATCTTTCGTGGTGAGTAGTAAGAAATAATCCCATAATCAGCAAAGTATGAGGATTATTCTCCTTTTTCTAGAGGATAATCTCTAATAATACCCAATATTTAGAGAGAGGGGGTGCAGAATCGTAACTGAGGAGCATCTAGAATAATCCAATATAAAAACTGCAGATTTTGAAGATAATCTGTGGTGATAAATACTAGAAATGATGCAGAAGGGTGACTCAGCTCTCAACTAAAAAAATCTTTTGCGGATTATAATTGCAGGATTATCTTATGCTGTGATAAGTAACGAAAGATCCCCATGAGAATAGTATAAAATAAATATTGGGAATAATTATACCAAGATTACATTCTTCTGAGGATGGTTTGTAAAGGATCTCTATAGCAGGAAAATCTGCATCTAGACAATACGATGTAAGAATTATGAGCAATTGGGGTGTAATTATGAATAATGAAATACCGTTATTAAAACAGTAAAATACAAATATTTCATTCTCCTTTCTAGAATGATAGTGGTTGATTAGGAAAAACTAGTAATGATGAAAACGTACGATATAAAATCTATCAATCATTCAGGATTAACCTGTGTAAATAAATAGGAAAATAATTAAAGATTAATCACGTAATCCCTTATTAGCGCGATAAAAATTAGACACATATGAGGATTAGAAGTGTTTTGGAAAAGGAAATGCATTTATTTTTTCCAAATAATAACCTGCAACGTTTTACATTCTTCTGGAATAAAAAGGAATTTTCTTAATCGATAAACTAACTGCTTAAAAATTGGTAAAAAATGCAATTTTAAAAAATGATGCATTAGGATTAGTCTGCTTTAATAATAGATGAAATAAAAAATTAAAATAACAACATAATTTTACTGAATATGATATTATAATGGGCATGAAAGTTAGAATATATGTCTATTACTTTATCGTAAAAAATGTTCATTTGAAATATTAATCAAAAAATAATGTAACAACTTTCATAATCTTGATCTAATTTTTGAAAGTGTGAAAAGAAATATACAAGTTATTAATTATTTTTATTTTACGGATCAGTGGTGTCTCTGTGCCTGGAATATTACAGGAGATTGTACAGTTTCTATTCAATAAAAATGACAAGGATTAAAATTTATTTATACAATTTTTTATTGTTTCCCAACTATTTCCGATCATGATTATAAATTTCGAAATCTATCCTAAATTTTCTCAACTGCTTCAGAGCAAAAAGTGACCTTACGATTAAATGGAATTCGTAGAAGTGGTTTTTAAATGAATATGATTAACAATTAGCTTGTCTTTTACTAAATAAAGATTAATATTAAAAAAACATATCCAATTGTCATAAATAAAACCATAAAGTATATTTCATAATTTTTAATAAGTCCAAAATAGAATTAGCATATTATTTCTATTTTTTACTCTGAGAAATTTTTTAGGCAGATTTCACAAATTACTTTGAAAATTTTGCAGTTCATAAAATTATTTTTTAGAATTTTGAGTACTCTTATATTAAATGAGTTAGCTATATAGAAGATTTTTCTAAGCATATTTGATTATTATTGTAAAAATTTTTCCTTTAAATTATTCTCTTCTGTTATTACTGAGATCTCCTTTTCCAAACTTTTATTTCTCTATTACTAATCTTAATTTTCCTTGATTTTTAGAAATGTAATTTTATTATTTTACGTGATTATTAATGTGACCAACTATTTTATTATCCTACTTAACTATTTGATTATTTGACTTTGATTATTACTGTTTAATTACTGTGATCAAGTCTTATTATTGATCACAGTAATTAAACAGTAAAATAGCTTTATAGTTTATTTAAAATCAGATTTAAACATATATTTAATTAATATTCCTCACAAAAGTAATATTTGTCTGCAAACATTATAAAGTTTTAAACATATAATTATTGTGCACAGCTATCGTTATTATGTTGAATAGGAATAATTATTACACACAATTCATACATGACTATTGCAGAAAATCTAGAATATTTTTTGACTGAAATACCAACTTATTTTCAAATAAATTGGTACAAATGCATCTGACATTGGTAATAAATTTAAATAAAAGAGTAATTATTAGTTCAAGAATTGTAAATAAGAAAATATATTATTGAATTTTTCTGTAGATTACTATTAATGTATGCAATTAAGAGAAGCTAAAATGATATTAAATACTAGATCTTAATTTAAAATTTCAGTTTGTACAAGAAATTAGAACTTCAAGTTATAAATTAATCCTTTTCCTGTACATCAAGAAATCATTTTATTTAAAATAAATATGGTTAAACTCTTTTTTAGATATAACTAAAAAAATTAAAATATACAAGTCAAACATAATTCCAATTCTGAATTAAAGCTCTAACTAATATGAACAGAATACAATTATTAACTAATTACTAATCTATAAACAAAGCATTAAATTATTGTTAACTATTAAAACCAAAAGAAAATCATCTTACACATGAGTGTTATTTAAATAACAATTATTGTATGGATGCCTTTGAATCAAGGACTTAAATGATTTTTTGTAAAAATGAATCTCCAATTTCTTTTGTTTTTTATACGTTTTACATTAATAATGTTAAATGTAACAAAATTATTATACTTAATTTAAACATTTTTATAGTGAACTTGAAATCACTTCACTCTATGAATATTAATTATTCTATGAATTTAATTATATTATTCTATGAATTGATTTTTTTCAGCCCAATAGTAACATGTCATTACAGATTAGTGATTTTGAATGTTAAAGGAATGCTATGACTAATAGACAAATTTAGATAAGATACAAGTTTAGACAAGTTAATTTACGCATTTACACTTGCAAGGTATTTTCTTCATTTTCTCAAAATAAGTTCAAAATAACACAATAAACTGACATTTTCATAATATATAAACAAATCCTTCAAATGATTTTTAATTTAAATAAAATGAACAATAATACAAGTATTAGCATAGTAAAACATTTTATCATTTGTTTGTAAAAATGATACAATGAAGTATTTTATCACTTTATAATGTAATTCTTTAATTTACAAAAGTAATTTAAAAAAACAGTTGAATGGTTAAGTGGAAGAGGGGATTAAGTGCATTTACATTTCGGTTATCGCAATATCGAAGAAACTGTAATCTTTATTAAAACATTTTTAATTTAGTGATTTTGAATGTACGTTTTAATTGACTTTCAGGCCAAATAATCCAAAACATAAAATGTCTCATACCGTTTTTTAAGCTTACTTTACATTCTTTCAGTTAATTTTGTTGCCGTCGACAGAGTTGTGTGACTAGCAATTCTGCAAATACACCAAACCAGCAAATTCAATGACTTTTCAAGGAGGTACTTATTTATGGCAATGTAGGCAACTAATAAAACAATTATAATCATTTGTTCCGTTAAAAATTTCATTTTATTTAGAGAAAATAGTATTTTTAACATATTTAATACCTTATACATTCATCACAAGTTAATCAATGCTTGCTTTGAATACAATTTACATTTTTTTGAGAATACAATAAAATTTCTATTGTGCTTCATAATTCCCTGTAAGAGTTGAAGTAATAATAAAAATTCGGAAATTTTAACTTAAATACCGTCTAATTTTTATTCACATTTCTGTCTAATAATAACATGGCACTAGAGACGAATGATTTTGAGTGTTCAAGGAATATCTTGACTAATAGACATGTTCAGATAAGAATGTCCCCTTTCATGAACCCCATTTTACATATTTAGTGGCTAGGTATCAGAATTCGCAATTCGATTATTTTTTAAGCAGTTTTTTTAAACATTTTATACCACGCAATATCAACAGTTATTTCTAGCATTAAAATATAAATCTTTTACACTTGGTGCACTTGAAAAATAAATTATTAGCTACAAATTTGTTCAAATATTTTCAGATCAATTAATGTGTGTATTTGTATTATCTAGAACGAATATTTAAAAAACATTTTAAATAAAACATGATGCCTTTTTTAAAGAAATGGGATATCTGAGGGAAACAGGTTTCTGTTGTTTGTTCTGTCTTTCCATATTTATGTGTTGGTGAAATTTTTTTTTCGAAACAGAAAAATCGTACGCCTATCGTCTGATAATGCAAGTCGCTCAACATGGCGGAGGCGCCATCCAGATATCGATCGATCCTTTTTAGAAAGAATTCCGGAAACGCCACTGCCTGATCCCGCTTCTTCCCCTCCCCCTCTGCACACTCCAATTCTGCTCTCCAACTCATTCCCCGAAATTCAGGTCGAAAATAAATAATTGCACCGTTTTCATGAAATAAACGCTTTCAACAAACGATTCCCTCTTTTAAATGCACCATTATTTTTTTCACTGCTTTTCTCTTACATAATCATCTGTTAATATTTTGTAAAAAGCTAAATAAATAATAAATTCGTTGGAATTATTTGAGAAAAAAAATTGCAAATCAAAAAATCGAATCTATCTTATAAATTTCTGTCTCCAATGTCCATGATATTAAAAACCCAATTTTGGGCTAGTTAACGTAAAAAATTTCACTTCTTCTCTAAATGTCTTATATGTTGGATTTATATTAGAAAACTTAACTTATAAGTTGAAAATATTGAAAAAATCTTTTTTTAATGCCTGGATGACTTTAGAATTTACTTGATCGGCGCTATAATGGGTGAAGGTAATGGCATCTTATACATTGAAGCACCCAGTGGGTATGCCCTCTTCTCCTCGAAAGTAAAAAGATAAAGAAAGATAAACACAGAGGGAGAAAGGAACATCCACACCAGAAACAGGATTCAAACTCGGAACCCTCTGTTTTAAAGTTAGGGATGTTAACTTCACTACCATCGGTTGGCTTACCTTGAACATTTAAATATCTTAAATCTTGAACACTGAATATGTTGCGTTTAAATTTAAATGCATTGAATTTACATTTAACAGATTTAACAGTTAAAAATTAAATATTAAATTCAAAACCTTGATGTGGTTTTAAATATAAATCTTATCGAATTTTTACATGTTTAAATCTTGATTATTCTATCTAAATCAGAATCTACTGGGCACAGGTGCCGTATAATCCATGATTTCAAATTCTGAGATTGGCGATTTTTTGGTGGATTTTCTTATGTATCCGGCAATTTCGTTTTTATTACGTCATACGTATGGAGACCTACAAGAATTAAGTAGATAGTTCTATTTTGGTAACCCTAGGATTTACGTCATCGCGTACGTCACAATATGTCATCTTGGTAGCATTTCTTCATCGCCAAAAAAATTCAGAATTCGGAATCATGGATTATACGGCACTGTGCCATCTACTGTATAATCTCAGTGTTCTTATCTTATTTACGAGATTAAATTAAAGCCTGCTGAAATAATAAGAACTTCCTAAATTACGATTCACAGCGGTCTGCTGTAAATGTTATTTACACAGAAAATTTGCATTTGTAGGATAATTATGTTTAGAATTATCATTATGCTCATTATGTAAAAATTGCCAAAATTTAGAACACAGCAATCGCTTGGAATATTTTTCTGATGTCAGTCAAAACATTTGGAGTACCTTCGGAAAAATAAATATGTTAAAAAAATACATATTATAGGTAATCATGAGATTACTTGAAATGTTACTAGTCATTTTAATATCAAATTTACTAATTATCTTAGAAGAGGAGATTTCTCGATGATAATTATTCATCGCATTCAGTTATCATTTTGATAACTAGATTTAAATTTACCTTTTCAATTTTCCCAATCATTTTATTCAGTTATTAAAAGATTAATTAAAATTTGATTAAACCCTTAGGTATATCCTTATCAACTTCTGATTTAATTTAAAACGATTACATACTAAAAAGAAGATATTTATACAAAATTAAAGATTATAAATAAGACATAATATTAAATTATTAATTGAAAGGAAATTACTCTGAACAATAATGCATGTAAATCAACGGTAAAAATATGTTTTGAATTTTCTTAACTTTCAATGTTTATATGCTAATTACCGATACATACGTGTAAAATGTTAATTTCATGTTTTATTAATAAAATGAATGCATGATAAAGTTTGCATAAAATGCTACAAAAAGATGTATTTTTAATGCATAAACAATACAAAAAGAAGGACAAGTTTTTAAGAAATAAATAATAAAAATCTTATAAGTAAACGATGCTACGATATTATGGTTTCCTATTTCCTTTCGACAACTTATTTTTTATATTTTTTATTTTTCATTCTAACGACACTTGTATTATAGAAAAGAAATTTAACATACTTATTTAACCAAAATATTCGAAACTAATTTAAACAATTCCTTGCCACACCAATTTAATCTTAAACATTAAGTTAAAATAAAACTTTTCAAGAATTACTATGAAAATCGAAAAATGATGTAATGAATTGAACTTAAAATAATATGAAAGGCTTAAGAAATAAGCTTAAAATTAAATAACCTAATTATCAAATAATGATCTGCTTCCTGGGAGGCCATTTGGCTTCTTTTGAATTTTTCAAATATGGTTTCTGACTATACTTTAAAATATTCTTTTGTTTAAAATTATTTTAGAGATGTAAGATTTCAAATTAATTTAATCTAAATCTGAGACATATAACATTTGTATCTCATCTGTGGTATTAAGATATCTATAAGTTCTTCGGTTTTTCATTAGTTTACCTAAATTATTTTCAAGAGTAAACTGAACAAACTAATATAATTTGATGGAACAGTATTTAAGCATATGTTACAATGTGGTTGTAAGACTAACATATATTTTAAAGAAAAATAACTGCATATTTAAATCAGGTGGAAACATTTAGGGATAAACAAAAAATTGAAGTAATTTTTTCCACAAAACGATCGCAATTAATTCTGAATTATTTTTTTACGTCATATTTGAATTATATTGTAAAGTCATTCCATTAGACTTTAGATTAAATTTTTGGAAAATATTTAGAGATAGTCTTAAAACATTGATGAAAATGTTAAGATATATTAGACTATGCATTTTAGGGAAACAACGAAATCTTCCGAAAGAAGAATATTTTACAAGAAATTGTTTCTTGTTAGGGATAGTAAAATCTTGGAAAGTAGAAGAAACAACATATTTGTTTAAAAAAATAAAAAATTAAAGTTCAATAAACATAAAACTTAACAGAAAACTAAAATATACTTAATATTTCATAATAATAATCAGGTATTATACTTTATTATTGGATAGCATTCATTATAGTTTAACGATTGGTAAATATGTTGAAAATAAACTTTCACTAATTTTTCTAATTACTCTTCAATCAAAATAAATTTTATAAAAATATAGAAAATTCGCAATTTCTTTCAATTTCATATTCTAAGGCATTCTCTAATTATATTAATTCTATTAACCTCTTTATTCCTTTGCGCAATAAAATTTAAATAAAATAAAAAATTTATATTTATGAATCCAAAGCTTAATTATAAATGTAAAAATTTTGCCAAATGAGAAAGAAGCAAAAAAAAATGCAGTTTTTAATACTTTAGAATATTTCTTCACAAATACTAAAAACTAAATTTGAAATTAAATATATTTGCAATCTATTTATATTCGCATTGAAAAACATTTCAATAAAAAGAAATGAAACTATGTCACTTGAAAGAAAAACAGATAAAATGCAGTTTTAAAAATTTCTATTTAAATTTTTTTATTAAAAAATGAAATTTGAAATAAAGTACAAATATAATATTTATTTATTTTTGCGTTTAAAAATATATTAGCAATCGATAAAATGTTTTTCAGAAACATTGTTTAAACAATTCCTTTTGAAAAAAGATGTCTTTAAAAGAGGAGATCTCTTAACATTTAATTATCACCTTATTTTACAGTGCCACAAGATTTTGAAATATTCAATATTTTTAATATATTGAATGTACATAATATTTCATAAACAACGATTATCATTCTTGTAAAATAATAATCCATCGTAGTTTGTAAATCAATAATTATTTATAACTCAGTTTCCAATTTTGTGATAAATATAATTTTAAAACTTATGCCTCCACAACTTTTCTGCAAGGAAATAAATGTGAAAGTTCATAGTGAGTGATTTATGTAATTAAATACTGGATTTTTGTATCTTCAGAAATATTATCTTTTTTTAACCTTCAATAATTTTTGGTAAATGAAATCCACTGATTTTTAATATAGGTATCAGTTAATTAACATAGAAATATCGATATTTATTTCTATGTTTTTGTTTAAGAAGCCCTGAAGTTTAAAAAGCTATTTTCCGCAATGGAGGATATTTTAAAAATTGTAAATAACAAGCCCTTTTATGTATTGCACTCAAAATACTTGACAACACTGAATAGTTAAAATTCAAATCTTTAAATAATGATATTTTTCATTACATGATGTAAGAAAGTGTAGGAGCATTAATAATTTTAATAGTCCTCAAACAACATATTCTTCCGGAAAATTTTTTAATTATTCATTAATTATAAATGTTTTTCATCAGGTAAAGTGCCATAATTTTCATTACATTTTTAATTAAATATTTGTTAAATAATATAACATTTTTAAAATAAGATTACATTTTTCTCTTCATAAAAATCAAATTGAATTGGATATAAATTTCTATCCCACACCATTCGGAAGAGGATAATGTGAAACTTTCTAAATTATCATGAGACATGAAAATTAGCTATTCTAAAATTTGCGATCACTTTTATTTATGTAGTATGATACTCAAAAGAAGAGACAATTTAAAAATCTCATTACAGCAAGTAACTTAGATCAACTAAGTGAAATTGTTTACAAAAGAATACTATTACAAACGAATGGGACATAAAATATAAGTTCCAACTCCATAAAAAATAACTTTATAAAATTCAAAAAATTATTTACAGAGAATGTTCAACCAGTTAAATTGTTAACCACACTCTAAGAAAAAGCACTGTAATTTTACAGCAAAATGTGCTGGCGTTTTAGGCGCCAGTACAATATGCTGTAAATTTTACAGCATATTCGTAAAACTTTTACAGTTCTTTTTACTGTAATTTTTACGGCAGTTTTCACTGTAATTTTACAGCCCTTTTCACTGTAAATTTACAGCAATTTTAACTGTAATTTTAACAGCCCTTTTTATTGTTATTTTTACAGCACTTTTTATTGTTATTGTTATAGCACATTTTATTATGCATTTTGCTGCATATTCTACAAAACCTACTGCAATAGCTATTTACAGCTATCATCATGTTTTGTAAACATAACAGTAGAGTATAAATCAATTTTGAAAACACATTAGCTAATTCCCTAATTATGGGCCAACTATTATTAAGCAATTTTTGATATAATATACAAAGTACAAAAACATAACTAATGTTATATTGCAGAAGATGTCATTTTTCAGAACATTTTGAGATCAATAGTTTAACTTTCAATACGTAACGAGATTGTTTAACTTTCTTACCTCAAAATCTTGGATCAAATCGTAACTTAATTGAATAGTTAAGAAGGTTGAATTTTTTATTTATTTTTTTTAAAAATGAAGAAATAGCAGTTATATTGAATAAGATACAAAGCTTAGCATAAAATTGATTTTTGATATATCTGTGATTCTACAGATTTAGGATAAAAAGAAACCTTACAAAACATTCCATTTTACTAAAAATACTAAAGGGGAATTAGTTAATGATGTATTTTAATTATACTGAAAAGACAATAAAAGTTTCCTTTTTGATATTGCTTAAAGTAATTGATTTTTTTCTATTATAATGTAAGCAAGTAAAGATTCTGATAAAAAAGCAAAATAGTTGACAATACACAAATAATTGTAAAGAATTTTTTTATTTACATTTTAATAATTATAGCCATTTAAAGTTGTATAAATTATTTAAAAATGACAAAAACACGTGCTTGGATTCCTTCCTTGACATATTTTTTTAGATTTCGTTCCCCGCGAGGGATCAAAGTTAAACACGCAAGCACCTGAAAAACAGAAAAAACAAAAAAAAATAGACACATGAATAACTAATTTGAAATATCAAGAGCTGAATATTTCAGAGGAAAAGTTGCTTAATAGTTCAATAAAATATTTAGAAATTTTTATTGTTTTATATAATTGATTAAATTTTCCTAAAATATACTTCACTTAATAGTTAACAAGTGGTTGTTACATTTATGCAATCACAAACATTTTGATGATAAAAATTATTTCAAGGGATTTTAGCAATTTCATGATAAGAAATTTTGGTAATAAAGGTCTCACTTTTTATGAAAATGATAAAATCTGTACTTCAATTAAATTATTCTAACTGATGTTTTCTATCTCGAGAAACTAATTTGTAATTGATTTAATTAAAAGAGAATATAGAATTGGTTTTATAAGGATTCATTTATGTTATTGAAAATTATATCCTCTGAAAAGCAAATCATAATTCCAATTCATCCAATTGTGAATTACAAATTTTTAGAAATAAAATGCGAAATATGAATTTTATGCCCACATTTTAAAGGTAACATACAAAAACCGATTTTAAGTTAAAAAAATAATTTTGTAGAGAATATGGAAATATTTTTTTACATGCATATGTATGCAATTTAAAAACATTTTCATCGAAAATAAACAGAAAAGTTAAAATGCTATAATGTGTCACAGTAACAATAATTTATGAAATGACATTCAATGACAACATTTGTTTAAAATTGAATTTATTTAATTCGGAAATAGTTACCTTAAAAGTGAAATCTAAGTTGTCTTAGAGTGAGATCAAAGTTGTATTTTCCGCTAAGAAAACTTTAATTTCAATAAAAAATTACATGAAATAGTTAAAAATTAGGAAATATAATAAAAAATTTGCTGTTCATTAGGTCTGCATATTTACGTCATTATATACGTACTTAGAGATAAATACAATACAATTGAAGTTGTATCAAAAAAGATATATTTAACTAAAACAATTTATTTAGATTTTAATAGAATTTTATATAGTCATATGATTTATTTTAAATAGAATGTAAGCAGAGTAAACAATTTTTAATGAGGTCAATAAATGTAACAACAAATTTTTGCTTTTGAGTTAAAACACTTCAAACCTTATGAAATATATAAATAATACATACCACAAATTAATAGACATGGTGTGCAAGGTAAGTCTGTAATATCTACTGCATCCTGTGAAGATGTGGAAATCTAAAACCAATAAATAAATTCCTGATTAATTTATTTATGATTAACTTTTATATTCATTTCTAAATTTCTTATTTATAATTTACTAATCAGTAATTTTTTTTAAATAAAATTTTGAGTTCTTTACTGCAGTACTTCTAAATGCTTTTTCAAGTCTTCTCCAAAATCTGCTGATAGAAGAATAATAAATGCTCCAATATCCTCTTTTCCATCCAATTCCTCAATGGTTGAAAATTGTATTTTACAACCTCCAGGAGGAGAAGTTTTTAAGAAATTAACAATTCTTTTAATTTTGTTAGCTGATGCAAACTTAAGTCTTTCATTTAAATCTACAGCAGTTAAACACTTAAAATGGTCCAAAATGATTTGCTTTAAAAGTAAGCAAGGCCATCTTTTTTTAATGTGGAGATATCACTAGGTGTGTTAATATTTTTTCTTTGAAAGGGAGAAGTCTCATATTTATTTTACAGCCTCTTCAATCATAACATCAAAAAACGCACTGCATTTTGGCCTCTTGTCGGACATCACAATGAAGGATAAATAGAAAACTTTTAGAAATACACGTGCTTACAAAAACACTCTCACTCTCCCAATACCTTTCTATCTTTTAAATATGGCTGAAGTCGGTAAGAAGAGGCTTTACTCTGAATAGTCTTACTACTAAAAGTTATTTGTGATTATTCTATTTTTAAAACTTCCTTTACAAATCAAACATTTTCTTCATAAATTCTTATTTTCTCTAAACATAGGTATATTAAAAAATTTTTTTAAAAAGTGTGACTATATTAGAAGGTAGTATTTAACGTGCACAGTAGTATAAGAAAAATCTTGAGCACAATATGTTTTAAATATGTTAAGCAAGAACAAAGTTTTCACTCATGTATTTGTTTCTTAATTATAATTTTAAATTAGCTTTTATTTTTATGAATTTCAGATTTCTTCACTAACATGTGAATAAATCATAAATAGCACTACAAATTTTGCAATTTTTTAATAAAATAAAGTTAAATTTGCAGTAATAATGTAATTTTTTTCAAAAAAATGTGTTGCCAGAAATTTTGTTTTATAAATATCAAACTACCAACAAGATTTCCCAAACAGGTTTTTAATTAATGTTCTAATTAGTAATATAAATTTAAAAAAATTAATCATGGTTATAAAATAATAAACTTTATATTTTCTAAATAAATCACCTTAATTCGAATAGTACTTCTTAATATGTATTTAAAAATGTTTCTTATATATTTGTTATAAAATAATGATTTTAAAAAATAAATATTTTAAAAAACATTACATTTTCCATTGAAATGCATTTTTACATTTCATGCAAATTCTAAACACGAGACCATTTATTCTAATAAATATCATTAATTGTATTATTATTTTATTGAAAGAATTTACAAACATTTGTGCCCAAAAAAATTATTATTTTAATGCATGTTACAAAATGGAATTGAATTAATGATAAAAATTAGAATGCAATTTAACAATCTGTATTAAAAAATAAACATTTTTTAATAAAATTGTAATCAAAAAGTTATTAAAAATATAAAAATTATATTTAGTTAATATACAATAAATTATATCATTTTACAATGACAGAAAAATCAGGAATTTTCCACAACGAAATAAAATAGAAATTCCGTTAATATATTTAATAATATATATCTAAAAGAATATAACAATAGACGATTATTCACTTTTAGTTTCGAAAGAAATATAGCTAAGCAATTTTATAACAATGGAAGCACTTAAATACAATTCTAATTTCATCAAAAAATTGATAATTAAAATACTAATCAATTATGTTACCAAACTACTATAAAATATTTTAAATATTAATAAAAAGTAAGTAAATAATATTGACACTAAATTAATACTAGTAAATATGATCGTTTGTAAATTCAGCTTAGAATTTTTTGAAATGTTCAGTCAAATTTATAAGAATTTATATATATCAAAGTTAGCTAACAACTTTCATAATAAACAATATGAAAAATATACGTTACCTTACATTTGGTGGTTAAACTTCAATAGAACTTCAACTAAAGGAATAATTATTCTCAAAATATCACCAACTTCACTAAGCGAAAACAAGGGCAAATAAATGGCGAAATTAATTTGATTCATTTGTCACAGGAACAGAAGAAACTTTTATCCCGCATATTCAATGCGCATGCCCAATAGCAAACGATTTTCTGCGGCTGAATTTTACAGTAAAATTTACTGTAATCATTAGTGTTCTTATGATAGCTATTTAAATAACAGTAATTTTTGCTGTATTTCTTCCGGTTTTTTTACAGTGCAATTCATAACTATATGATGATGAAATAGATTACCACAGAGACTTATGATGATATTGAAAAGCATTTCGCGTAACATTTTATATATTTTTTGGCAAAAACAATTCATAATGATTATGGTTTCTTATTATTCAGGAACATCAATATGAATGATAAAAGTATCTGTTTATACAACTTCAAATATTATTTTAATTTTTTTCTTATTGAAAAGGAATGGATTAACCTATTATTATAAAAGTTCTTGAAAATACTTTTTATATTTACTTCAACTGAATACATGTATTTAAGTGTATAAAATCATATTTTTTTTTCAATTCATTGAATAGCTCTGAATAGGATGTCAATTTTTATTTTCCAAATACTCCCATACATAATATAAACTAAAAGGGAATGTAAATTCGTAAAATTGCATTCCTTCCAAATTAATTTAGTTTATGTGCTCATTAAAAATACGCCGTTCTAAATAACAGTAAATACAGAAGCCTTGTTGTAAAATTTATTTTACATAATCGAAATAAAAGAATTTAATGCACTCTATTTTCTTCGAAATTCTAGGATATGGGATTAATAATGTTTAACTGCTGACTCCAAAACAAATCCTATCTACTCAAATGAAAATAAAAGAATATTAGAGCAATCGAAAACGTTATTAACGGTTCTTATATCTTCTTTTAAAAGTAAGAATATAAAATTAAAAATTTATTTAAATTTTAAACTTTCACTTAAAGGAATCATGTACTTATTCTCTATAAAAACACGAATCATTGGTATTGGAACATAAAAGGAATTTAAAAATAATAATAATAAAAAATCAAGTATAAAAAGTTCTGCGAAAATAAACTGTAAGTTTAACAAAGTAAACTATTTATTTAAAATGCATAAATAATATTACAATTGAATAGCATATAAAATTAAGTAAAACATGAAAGTAATCAAAATACGAGAGGTTCATCAGTCCTATAAAAAGTATTCTGAGATTTTGGCATATGTAAAAGTGTAGAAAATTTTCGCAAAGTAGTTTTCAGTATAAGGCGTTTGTAGAAGTATTCGTGCTTCATATTAAGATTCTCAATCTTACGATGGTGATATCTCCGGTTGAGCGTACATTGCTGTATGCATTTATTTAGGGAATGAAGAAATCACTTATAAAATCACGATTACTTTTTATTCTTATATAAATTAGAATCAAAATTGCTCAGAGTTTCAAATTTCATT
>CM075850.1:74903663-74948663 GCA_037975125.1 Latrodectus hesperus | reverse complement strand
TTATTGATTTTATTATGTATTGCATCATAAAATATTTATTAGTGTATTCAATTTGAGGAAGGTATTTACCGATTAAATATTTTGGGTTATTTATTTGGTACTTAAAATATCATATTTAAATTATTAATGAAAAATATGTTATCATTAAATATTTTACATCATAAATATTAACATCTTTGATATCATTTACAAACACTTTTTAAATTATATTGTTTGAATAGCAGTTTTTTTAAAAAATACGGTGTTATAAATATTATAAAATATATTAAATTTGTTTGACTTTGTAATAATTAATTCTTGTAATAGAGAATTTTATGTTACACGAGAGTTACAAATGGATATGACGTAAAAAAAATGTTGCTTTTCTTCTCATATTTGCGAGAAATAACTGAAACACCTGAATTAAATTGAATAATACTGTTAATTACAGCAGAGATATAATTTACACCAATATCAAACATTATTGAATAGTATTTAAAAAAAATATTTATTTAATGAGCTTTTTTGTGTGATTGGGAAAATTATCTTCATAAATTTAAAATACAATTAGTAACAATTAGGAAGAGTCTGAACAGGTTTTATTACTTTAAAACAACTGAATTCTTCAGAAAAACAAGAGAGGGAAGTTGCATAATACAACTACTTTAAACTTGGTTTTTCTCAACCAGTTCCATGTAGGTTTCTTTTTATTGCACACTGAGCAGTTTTAGATAATTTCCTCTCCTGAAAACACTGTTTTTAGTATGATATTTTAAAGTTATAATAAATATAATATTAATGTCATCGTATAACAAACTATCGCCTCAAAATATCATAAATATTGAAGATTTTAGCTTTACATATGATTGCATAACTGTCATTAATATCGGTAATGCAGGCTCAATTTAATAATTTAAAGTGAAAAATTTATTTATTCAATAAAAATTAAATTAACGTATTTTATTTTATGACTCAAATTTCTCATTATATATTTAATAACGATTGTCTGATATGAGACAATATAACTTTAAAATGTTTCAATTAGGACCTAAAATAATATGAAAATTACATACATGTATTTTAGTTATTTAACGTGCTAAAAAAACGCATACTACATATAATTAATCAATAGAATAAATAAAACCACAAAATGTGTTTTTAACTCTTAAAATATTAAAATTACTTTGTGGTACTGATGATATGAAATTTTGTTCATAAAATTATTGTATGATAAAACGAAAATAATTATTCAGAAATGAACCATTCTCAATTATTAAATGAATTGGTATTAGAATATAAAAATTATAGAACTAAATGAAAACATAAATTTATTTTTTATCTTCAAATATAGTATTTATGAATGAAATCGAAATAATAAAAGGAGAGAAAAGAGAAATGTAACACTTCATGCTATTATTTTAAGACAATTTTTTAATTTTAACTTAATTTGAGCTTAGTATATTTCATATTAAAAAATAAATTCAAAACTGATCAAAAATTAATGTATTTATGTTTGAATACTTTAGATAGATATTATTCATTTTTTTAATATATAATGCAATTTTATAGAAAAGAATACTATGAATATTTAGAACTTAAATTAAAAAAAATTGAAATTGGAAAAATATTGCATTTAAGAAAAAATTGTGTATGGAAAAATTATATATATTAAAATTGGGAAAATATTGTATAAATAATAAGGATTATATATAATTCTTATTATCAAAGATAAATGGTGAGATCACGCAACATTAAGCTTTCAGCCACGCCTACATCAGTTCTTATTTCTTTTTGCTGTTCATTTGATGATATTTTCATCTGATTTAGTTATTCGCTTGGTGACACGTATTTGATTAATTTATACTTCTTAATGAAGAGAATTGTGCTGTATTTTTAATGCTGATTCTTTTTTATATTTTTATCTTTTACATCAGGTAAGAATTAACGTTGGTCTTTTATATTATGTAAAGGCAATTGTCATTTGGCTAGAAGTTCATTGTATGATTCACATAATTTAATATAAATAGCATAAATGTAATCTTTCTGATTAGAATTTGTTTATATTTGTAATACAAAAATGATTATGAAAATTACCTCAATATTATTTGTGACTAACTTATACACAACAAATTAGTCGTAAATGTCAGACGTTTCCTGACAACAACAAATAAATTTACCAGTAGGTAATTTACTACCAAACTACTACCAGAAATTTATAAATTGGCAAATTGTTTTTTCAGATGTTGTTATATCAAAGTAATAAAAAGAACATGGAATAAAAATAGATAGATAGATTTAGATATAGCCCACTTAATTTTTTAAATACAAATCCATGTTAACAATGTTCTTAGAAAAAAGTATTAAAAGACAAAAAATACAAATTTAATACTTTTTATATGTTAAAGTGTAATATTAATCGAGCATATTTATCACAGTTCTCTTTAATAAATTGAAATAAGTATCCCAATATTTGTTTCATTTCTTAAGTACAGAATCAATTAGTTTATAGCAAAGAAACATCTCGTTTTCAACCCAATTCACAGATCTACAGACAAACTTAAATGCAATTTGATTGCTTTATATATAAAACTATATACTTGATTGTAATATATAAGTGTTCACACGCAGCACGTTAAAAAAAACGTTTTTAATTATAGGAGGTAATTAGGTGATAAATCTATAACTGTTGCAATCACATAAATTACCCTATCTATAAATACCATAGTAAATTTTGCAAATGAAAAATCATCTTAGTTGACAAATTTACAAAAATTGTTTTAATAACACCTGTGCAGTCACTTAAGTCAAACCAATCCGTACATCTACAATAAATCAAACAATATTACCTTTTTTAATCACATGAATCATTTAATTTATACATTTATTTAATTTAAATTAATTTTATTTTTCACATTTACATGAATTACTCTAATTTTTACTTTTATGTTAATCAAATTAAAAATATTTTTGAAGCCCTATATTGTGTGATTACTTTGAACTAAAATATTATTTTAAAACAGTACTTAACAACTTCTAAAGTTATCAAAAATATTATGATATATAAACAATATATTTTCTATTCAAATAAATTAAATTTTTATGTTCAAATAGCTTATCAAAAAATTAAGCTAGTTGCATTTACTAAAAAATATAGATTTTAATGAAAATTCCAGCATCATTCTCCTGTATATAATTTTGATTTTTTTTTACTACCATAAATGCGTAACAATAAAACAAAGAATGTTATTCTAAACCCAAATCCTCATCAACCACATTAAAAAGCATTTTATTATATACAGTGCATTACTTCGAAGCAGTTTCCCAGAAATATAAAAAGGAGTTAAGGCAACAATGTATCAGAAATAATAAAAAACGTCCCTTTCAGAGAAGACTGAGAAAATTCGCTACAAAGAGGTCATCCATATCTCTTCAACCCCTTGGCTTCGATGAACTCTCACCTTCCCATAAACAGGGCGAATCATTCCAGCTTTACGTTTTCTAAAAATAAAGCTGGCTTCAGGACCATCTTTCATCGAAGATATTACAAAGAAAGCAGCCATCCGCCAACGCTAAGGTCTCTGAACAGCCGTAAGGCATGTTAGCAAACAGGCGACGTCAAGAAAAGAAATCAAGTTAAAACTCTTCTCTTCTTTGTTCTATAACGATGGTTATAGATATGCGTAAATTTTCCATATACGAACACGTGAAGCTTATCAATTAGAAACTCACTATGATTATTTGAATTAAATTAGACTCAAATTAGATTCCCTTAAATATTTATCAAGAATTTGCAGACTATCAAGCTTACACAATTCAATAAATTAATATAAGCCACACCAGTTGCTACCAAACAAATAAACTAAATTTTAGGATTATTCTGGAGCTAATAATAGTAATCAGAAAAAGCCTTGTGTTGAAACTTTTATAATTTCTATAAGAATAATAGAATTCTGATTGAAATATTTCTTTAAAATATCCAGTTTCAATGGTCATTTGATTCTTGTTTTTATAAATACCTTAAAAAAACATAGCTTGATTCTAGTTTTTACGTACATAAATTAGAAACCCTTTTAATTGGATTTTTAATATGAAAATTTTTTTCTTTTTTAAAATTTTATAATTCATAAAAAAATGCTGTATAGTCATGTTTAATTAGTAGACATATTAATTTTCTTCATTCTCTTCAAGTTCCAATCATGTATCATCATCATGAATCATGAGTCAGACTTTGTTATTAATATATATTTTTAGGCATCTATTTTAGATTCACAGAATTGCATTTCAAAACTTCAATATTTTCCCATTTAATAATATTGAGCATTGTGTGTACTAAGTCATTTAGAATTTCATTTGCAATAAAAATACTTAATTTTTTTTATAAATAGTTTTATTAATCCTGTGAAATATTAAAAAAAATTTTCTAATAAAAATCAAGAGATTTATTTGTAAATTATATTCAGATAAGGTATTTTATTTTTGTTACATTACTCTTTATTTAGAATTTATAATTATGGATCCTGTACAAAGATCTATGTGCTCAAGTTATTTCTTATACTTTTTACCATGCGATCCCAGGAAATTGATTTTCTTTTAATAAATATTTCATTGTTTCTGAAGCGGAAAAAAATAAATAAGAGAAATTAGAAACTATTCTAAATGCCATATCACATTCTTGCAAAAAAAATCAAAAGACATTTTAATTTGCTTCTAACAAAAAAAATGAAACAATAAATAATGTAATAAGGGAAGGAGAGAAAATCTAATATGTTTATGCATTTAAATGTTTGATAAACAGTGAATTCAACTTCAATAAACATGTTTGCACGTACGCACCTTTCCAGAATATAATATGAAAATATATTTTCATTTTATTTTGATAGCATTTAATGAATTTAACTGAATTTTTCACTAAAAAAACTTGCGATAATCGTAATGCAAGTTATATAGCTGTCCTTTTCAACTATAAAACATATTTTAAAAAAACACAAATAAAGATTAACTATCATTATTAATAATTAATTGCAAAATACATTAAAATTATTATGTGTTTCTCTATAATTAAAACATTTTTATATCACAAATATAATAACAGAAAAACCAGTAAATCAACTATTAATTCAACTATAAATTTATTATAGGTTTACTGTAATTTATAGTCTATGATTACAAATAAATATGAAATAATAATTTTCCATAAGAATTTACATTCTACCCATTTGCCAATAGTATACTTTTACTCCGTGTATTCAAAGCACCTTAACAATTGCTCATTTATTGATAATAGTATTTCATGATGAGAATTTTGCACTTTTTTTGAAACAGTAACAAAATTGAAATAAATGCAAAAGAAGAAAAATATTATTCTGAACTAATTTGAGTTTTAAATACACATTTATAGTAAATAAAAATATTTATTTACTTTCAGTCTAAACTAATGGGCCGGCAAGGTAGAAATTTTAATTTAGTAAATAGTTTTAAAAGGGAAGATAAACAAGTTTATTAATTAATCCAACAAGAAAAAAACTTCTAATATTATCGAATTTATTAGTTATCAGTTTATTCTTATGTAATAAATATCTAAACTTTAAGTGAGTATAAAAATTGTTGAAAAAAGTGAAAACACGTTTAATGCAACAAGAGTTTCTTATTATTAGCTATGTTATCCAATATATCAAACAATTATAATACTCAATGAACGAGGAACTATTTATATAATTACTTAATACAACGAGAAAAAGCTAATAAAGTATACTTAGAGATTATTGAAAATAAGGCTTTATTAATTATTGATTCAAAATCTAAACAAAGAAGATATACAAGATTTAAACATTAATGATAAAAATTTTAAAGTTTCAAATGCTTTTAATTATTAAGAAGTTAAATTAATAATGACTGTAAAGTTCACTATTGCATAAATAATTATATATAAAAGTGAAATAAAACAATGTATGCAATTAATGGAATTTTAAATAAATCTGAAAACTAATCTCAAAAAAATATTTTATTCAAACGCGTAACATTTTAAAATAACTAAATGTTACTCATAGATCCAAAACCTGGGTATTGATACATAAAGATAGAAATGCGTTAAGAAATTTTTAACCTAGTACCAGCAGAAGAATTTATGCATCCAATAAATAGAATTACAATAAAGTTAGAGATTAAGTCAAAAATTAGAAAAAATTATTAAAAGAAAAATATAAGATTTATCAGAGCTAAATAAAAACAGCGGATAGAACATGTGGAAGTAATGAAGGAAAAAAATATGGCCGAAAATATTAATGTGGCATGAAAGACAAAGTATACACTAATAGAAAATTGACAAAAGTTGAGATGATTGGGTCAAGTTAAGAAAACCTAAAAAAAAGGG
This sequence comes from Latrodectus hesperus, assembly GCA_037975125.1. Lineage (NCBI taxonomy): Eukaryota > Metazoa > Arthropoda > Arachnida > Araneae > Theridiidae > Latrodectus > Latrodectus hesperus. The sequence goes on along the minus strand of CM075850.1, from coordinate 74,942,314 downwards.
TAAGCCAAAAAAGAAATCTGTGATGAGATTCCGTAAGATTTAGGAAGTCAAAACCCACAAAGTAATGTAGATCTGGAAAAAATATGTAGTCTAAAACTTTTAGAAGGTGCAATTGTAATCAATATCAAGGAGAAATAATTTGGAGATAAGAAACTTCATATAAGGCTCTTTTTATACAAATAAAATCTTTAAAATTAAAAATAATTACATTATTATTAAGAACATATAGTCAATTTAAATAAGAATGCCTACTCAATAGAAAAACAACCTACTTTTCAAAGATTAAATTAATGTCTCTATCTTGTTTCTATTACTTTTTTCTTGTAATGATCTATGTTCGTTACAAATTCTAATTGTTATTTTTTTTTAATTTGAAAAAAAATATGAGAAAAAAATATTTTACATTAACATAAATCCCCTTTGTGTGATTTCCATTTACTTCTTTCTAATCCAAATACGATGGTTGTAAACATGCAGCGAAGGCAATTACGGTAAAGTGTTCTCTAAAAATTAAATGGGCAGACGATAAAATTTAAGTTCAACAGATGAAAAATCAATCTCAATAGAACTTTAGGTGGGCATTCTTTTTTTTTTTTTAATTGGTTGAAACGGTAGAAGAAGGGGTTACCAACCATTCGAATTCACCCCCCTACACACGCCGGCACACACCAATATAGCCCATTAAACGGTAGCTGCTGCAGACGTTGCAACTCCAGAGACCTCGCGAACTGGTACTACGGTGCGCATGCGCCTCGCTGCCACACCCTTCTGCGGTGGCGACTACGGTAAATTCTTGCCTTCTCGCCAAACATCCCACATAGTTATTTTTCCACCACATTTCAGAAATGTGGTGGAAAAATGGCAGGGGAAATTTTTCGAAGGGTGAGGATGGTAAAAGTAGCTCTGCTTTCTCGACTCTGAAATATATAGGAACTGGGATTTAAATTTTATCTGAATCGATTTCTTACATTCTTTTCCCCTTTTGATAATTCACTCTCTATAGCCAGCAGAGAAATCCTTTTAACATTTTAACCACTGCTGCCTCCGTCAAATTCTAGACTGTATGTATTGTTTCCGTAATACATAAAATTCATCGAAGAAATAATGAAAATTTTCATTTTTATGTTGCAAAATAATTGAATCACTTTAAATTCTGTAATGACCTATTAAATAAAACTTTGAATACTTAATCTTTATACACGTTAGAATTTTCTGAGTAATAATGCATGCATTAAATCAATAATAATAATTGGCTATTAAAATAATAGTATTTTTAAATAATTGTCCTGAAATAGTATATAATATCATCATGATAAACGCATATATACTGTGATGTACAGCTTAGCTAATTTTAAAACTTTTAGAATATTTATTATGTATAACACCAACATTAAATACTTTTTAAATTCATTGTTTCCAAATGAAAATTAATTATTTTTAATGTTTAGATTAAATTTTGCTAGAGTAAATAATAATAAATGTTTATTCTACCATAAGTTTTAAGCCCCTAACCAAGTTTTCTCGTAAATATCTATATTTTAAATGACGTTTTGAAGAATTAGTTTCATATTTATGAAAATAGGCTTCTTGGTATATATTCATTAAATAGTAAAGATAGTAGTTCTAGTATTTTTTACATATTTCTAAACCTCCTCTATAACACTTAAAGGTATTTATTTTTTAACGTTTTTTAAAATATAATTTAATATATAATACGTATTATATATGCTTGACACATCTCTTTCCACCAATAACTTACTGTCACTTAAGAGTTTGACAAAATTTTGGAATACTTGACTAAAAACTTAAAATGCTTATAATATTATTTTCTTATTATTACAAAACTTTGTTTTCCTTTTTTTCTTCTTTTTGAAAGCTTCAAAAAAACAAAATTATTATAAGAGTTTTAGAAATTAAATTTGCAATGAAAGAGAATAATTACATTATGTAAGCAGCGAAAAATCTTGATATTTTTATTATGTATCAGTCAATAGATAAATAATAAGAAATGATTAAATAAGCGACAAATATTTAAATTTCTTGAAGTTAGTTTTTATTCGACTTTCGATATTATATATTAAATATTTTTAATCATGTATGACATATTGCATTGATACTGTATTCAACAGTTGAAAAACAATTCCAATTTCACAGTTGATCGATAGTATGCGTTCATTTCCGGCTATGAAATGTGAAGTTGAAAATAGCTTATACAGAAGACGAAAAACTTTATCAAACAAATAACATATGATAAAAGTTGACAAGTAAATTATTAAACAGTTATGAGCACAGTAACAGATATTTAGCTTAAATGCATCTTTAAACATACCACAAATATTAGACACATTTGTCACTCTAAACTATGTAAAATTTAAGTTGTCAATGGCATGATGTAATACATTGACTGATATACAAAACAAATAAAGAAAATTTAAAAAAGTTAATAAATAAATATCATTTAATCTTAAAAGTATCCAAATATTTCTCATTTAAAAAAAACTCTTGTAGAAATTTTAAACAGTAGAATCCGTTTCTTTCTCACATTTACCATTATACCAAAGCAAAAAGCGATAAATTAAAAACTAATTGAATATATTCATAAAATATGAATGGAAAAGATCTTATAATCAACTAGTTTGCTAATGTTAATTTATGAATAATTTTTTTCTGTTTCTTTTAATTTATGAATGGTAATTTCTGTTTTCTTAATTAAATTTGTTTGTTAATTTATGAATCATTTAACTCTGTATTAATTCTTATGTTATTTATAACTATAACCAGAATATTTTTATTTTAAAATATATTACGAATTTCACATCCCAATAATTCTAAAAATAGTTCCTGCAATGCAAAATTCTAATATTTTTAAGAAATTAAAAAAAAATTGCTTTTGAAAATCATGATGAAAAAAATATGATTTCTTTTTAAGTTATCTTACGAATTAATCTCCTTTCTACGATCGATTACTGGGTATTTTGAAAAAATAGTTGTGATATACAGTTTTATAAAGTCCAGATAAACTCATTCTAAATCTGAATCATATAAAATTTATTTATAATAAATTATATTCAAATGAATGATTCTAAATCTCTTTTAACATTTTTAACAGTATCAGTGCGCTTATAAATATTTTTCACTTTTTAAATATTAGAATATATAGGAGAAAGATATATATGGTGAGAAAATATACACAAAAGTATTTAACTTGAATATTTCAAAGTATGAAATTATTGCTTATTCAAAGATAGAAATTAATTCTCCTTTTGAAATAATTTAAGAGAGTGTAAGAAGTTCGTTAAGATAAGTATTTCAAATATTTTTCGAATGATATTAAGTATGCATTGTAAATTAATTGAATAATTGATCAATAATAGAATAATAGAATGCAATAACTTACTTCATCTGTTTGACTATGGTACTCTTTCCTGACTCACCAGCTCCTGTGAATAAACAGATAAAAGTTTCAAAATAGTATACTTTTAAAATATAATAATTTAAGAAATAAACTAAATTATATTATTAAAAAAATTCAGGATAATAAGAAAAAATATCTTAAGTTTTTCTAATTGAAATTTTGAACTTAAGCAATAATGTTCAGTATTATAGTTACGTATAAATGCATGCAAGATACGAAAATTAAAATCTGACAACAAAAATTCAAACATTACATTTTGATTGAGAATTACATGTTTCACGACAAAGTTTAAAAAAAACTGCTGAAAGGAACTACGGAAAAATTTTGGTTTATACAATGGTTTTTCAATTACCTTTCAAAGCTCCCATTTCCTTTTGAATATAATTTTCAGTGTCAATGTAATTCATTATTTTTGCTACTGTTTTGAATGTCCATCTCTCTTTCCATATTAGATCCAAATAGATTAATAAATTTTTTTGTCTTTTGATAAAAATATTAAATTAAAAATACAAGTAAATTTATTTAAAAGATGCTCACTTTTTGTGATTGAATTAGCAAGTAATTTATAAATAAATATACCATTTTTTAACATATTTATTAATTTGACGTTACATTCGAATAATTTTTAGCTCCTATTTACATAATTCAAAATTCTTGTGTTTCCACTATTTTTATATTAATTTATATGATTAAAATTAATACATTTTTCAAAATTAATTTTCGGAAAGGGTTTAAATTAAATTCATTGTTTCATGAAATAAAATTGACGTAAAATGCGTTTATAAAAGCGATTAACATAATCTTTACATCTTAATAATCTATTTCTACTTTTTTTATATTTTATTCATATTTTGAGATCACTCGACGCATAAAATTTAATTTTTTCATGTTATAGTATGTTAAACATTAAAATTATATTTCACAAATTAAAAATTTTAAAGTTTAAAATTATCAATTATTTTAACTTTATAACATATAATTCTTACTTCCAGCTTATACATAATTTTTAATGTAACAAAAAACATACTTTTTCATTCATAATTTTTTGATAGCTAAAATTTTCCTTTTAAGTAAGAAAAATATTATTTTAAACATAAGTTATTTTGAGATTTTTGCTTATGCAAAAACAAACTGTATTTAATAATTAATTTCAACTAATAAAATATATAATCAAATTCTGTTAAATATATTTTTGTAGCCTTAGTCTGCTCTGTTCTCTAAATGGAACGTTCAGGTTTTTCATCTCATATTTTTACCTATATGTTTTAAAATTAATGTTCTCATATTATTTATACGTAATTCGTAAATTCACAATTAAACATTTCTACTCATAATAAGTTCAGCGAGAAGCAAATCACTTACACATCTTATAAAAAAGAGGTTTTTTTATGAAATAATAAAGTTTTTATTTCACTCAAAAATCTTATTTGTATGATTTATGATCTATGGATTTTTATGCTGTCCTGCTGTCTATGGTTGTATTTTACATAATTTATATAGATTTTGATAAATATAATTTAAAAGTTTGATTACTGTGCAACAAATATAAGGATATTTAATTATTTAATTCTAAGACTAAATCTAAATAATTAAAATTTCTTTAAAAAAAAGATATGTTTGAATCCGTATATAGCTGAAAACAATAAATTAGTTTAAAAATGACCTTATCAATACTATTAAAAACTTGCTATGCATTTACATACTCTTGTGAAAAAGATTATTTTTTCAATTAAATAATATTTCTTCTATAGCATAAATTGCAATTTCGTAGAGACAGTAATCACTGAAATATATAAAATTGAATAGCATAGCTGGGGGGTGAATTATGAACCTATAAAATAAATACAGGAAATATTTCAAGTAATAGTTTAATGTTTTAATGCGTTTTTGATCATTTGACTCTTGATTTTGATGAAAGAGGGCATGCAGAAGTATTGTTTGCTAATTTATAAAAATGTAGTCGAAATTCAAGAGAAATTCAACGGATTTATTGAATACGTGTTTCGGAATACCCCATTAGACTTATTATATAATCATGTTTCATGTTTCAGAAAGTGTAATTTGATATTTATTGTCAAAATTATCACTGAATACTATTGGTTGTTTTGAGAATGTAATCTGTATAGAAACGTCGATATATTTCACTTTACTATTATTATTTTAGAACTAAAAAGCAAAAAGCATAGCTTTAGGCATTCTTACTAGTGAAAACTTTTAAGGCAATTTCTGCTCTTAATTCATTGCTTCATGGATAATAAGAAAAAATTCATGCTTATCATGTAGAAAATATCGTGCATAGAAAAAGTAACATAATATTTAGATTTTTTTGTAATATTATAATAAGCGACTTATCATACAGATAAAAATTTAGGAAAATAATTTTGATACACTGAACAATATTCACCCGAGTTGGCATTTTAAACAAACACAACTATCAATAGACATACATTTATCTTTCAGTCAGTCAGACTACAAATACGAAGGCTTATAAAGTATCAAGGTTGGTAATAAGGCTGGTATTTTATGAGGAAGTTGAAATTGATGGCCCAATTTATAGAACTACTACATAGTAAACTGCCAGGTTTAGGAGATAATTTATCATTCATATAATTTCAATTTCTCCGATGCGTTATCCATTTCTATTCCTTAACGACAAGCATTAAATAACTTTTTAGTATATAGGCATACAATAATAAATTTATCATTTACATTTCTTCTCTGACCACCAAACTTGACGGATGTTTTATGAAATTAATTTAACTAGTTTATTTTTAATTCAACACAGTTGCATTGAAATTAATTTAAAAATTTATAATAAAAAATAATCCAATGTATTTTTAGCCAAATTCTAAAAAATGCTATTCGTAACTTAAAAAAAACTTTAAAAATACGAAGCTTTGAAATTAAATACCTAGATTAATTTTTAGTGCAGATAGTTTACTTCATCTTCAATATTTACTAAAAGGAATGCAAAAATTTGTCAAATATAAGATCAGATAACCATATAAAAATTTGAATTTTCTAATTCTTATTAATTAATGTTTAAATTTAAAAATTACCATAATAGATTTCTACATTTCATATAAGACATTTTTCCTATAAAAAGCAAAGTTCTTTTTCCTGTTAAAAGGATAAAAGTTAAGAAAAAGATTTGAATGAAAAATTTAATTAAAACGTTTTAATACATAAAATGTACGTTTAATAAATTATATACTTTTCAACAAACAAATTGCAAGTTTTCTTATTTGAAATAAATAATTAAAAAATTATTAATAGGAGAATAAAGGTGAATGTATCGACTTGTGTGTTTTGACAGCTTATAATCAAGGGCTTATGGTTTTATGCATGAAATTGGCATCAGATCAAAGGTTTTCTCTTGAAGTGATATACACTAGTTGAATTTCAAGTTTTAGTTTCAACTAAGCAAAATGATAGTTAGATATAGAGTTTTCCTTCGTTTATTCAATTTCTTCGTTTATTCAATAAAAAAATAATTCCACATTACATAACTCTTACTTTTCCTTAATTTTAATTATTTTTAATTTTTAATTATTTAAAACACTTATATTTATATGATTGACGTAACAATTGCTCATATTTTCCTTGAATGGTGTATTTTCTCACTTAAAAAAAGAAATACACTTTAAAAATTTGTCATTTGACATGTAGAGGACTTGTAAACTGCCTTCAAAATTTCGTACAAGAAAACCAAAGTATTCCTTTAATTAAGAATAGTAGACAATTTTTATTTGAAAATATTGTGTGGGTGATATATTTTACTCTAATGTTTTTTTTATCTTATGTTTATTTATTTAAACGTCCATATTAAAAAACATTAAAAAAATATAATCGTAACATGCGATGGATTATGAAAATGATTTTTAAAATATAAACAATTTGATCAATAAAACGAAAAGCAATTTTTTCCTTAAATATCAGTATGTTCTAGAAAAAAATTTAATCTAAATGCATTTGAAATAAATATTGCTTTTGATAAGAAAAAAGTCAATATACTAAGGAAGGATAAAATTTTCTATAAAGTCACCAAAGAGGCATATAATTGTATGTTTAATATAATCAACAAAATTTCTGAAGGGGAAAGTTAACGTGTTAATCAATTTTGCAAACAAATTAGGATTTTTATTAATATTTTGCGATGAAAAACACTTTTACACAAGCGATTTCCCTTATAGCAAATTAAGATTTATTCTATGAACAATAAAATTGTTGATATTATAAACTGCATCCTTTATTTATTGATAAAGTTTTTAAGTACTTCATTTCCCAGAGATATCAGTTGACTTTTAATTAATAAATCTCTAATAATTAATCACTTTCATATTTTTTGATAAATGGGGAATTTTAAAGGAACAATAAATAAATTAAATCAAGATATTTCGTAAATTGAAGTTACTTTATAATTACAATAAAATTGATAATTTCTACAGAATGTATTCTTCTGTTCTAATTTAATTTAATTGTATAATATTTTAATAAATTTTTTTAATTTTATTTTATAAATAAAAATAAATAGAGAGAAAACAGCTTAATCAATTGCATCACTTCATTTAACTTATTTGGAAATAATTCAAAGAAAAACTGATATGAAAATGAACTGAAAAAATTATTTGTGGAAGTACTTATATATTAATAGCATTATGGTCACATATTCATTTTTATAGCACTAAATTGTGTTCAAAATTTAAACCTTATTATTTAATAATTTAACTATAAATATTTTGCTATTTTTTTTAATTTTAAGATTATTATTAGCTTAATGATTTAGTTTCTCTATAAGAGAAAAATAGTAAAGGAATACTAAAATAGAAAATACCAACATCATTTGTGCGTTTATCTTTTTAAATAACTAAAAAAATCATTTTGAAATTTTTAAGTAAGTATAAATATGAAGAAATATGAACATCGGCAAATAATTGAATATTGATTTTTACAATAGTTGTCGTTGTTATTACTTTAAAAAATTACCCTTCTAATAATTTTAAACATATGTATAAGTTAAGAAATGAAATATTTATTTAACTAAATATTTTTATATAAATGCAGAAAAATATCTAAAATATATTTTTTCATATGAATAGTAATTAATAATGTTAAGAAACTATCGTTGAAATTGTCAAATAAAAACTGGAAATATAATCTTTCAATATATTATGAGAAAGTATCGAATCATAAAGATGCTTCACACTTTTTATAATTTGTGGGAATAATTTCTTTGCTTTACATTTTAAAAATATCAATTTTCATACATAATTGTAAACAAGCATTAAAAATTTTAAATTAAGAAAAAAAATACAAGCACAGATTATATAAGTATAAAAATTTAAATAATATAACTTTTATACGAATAACATGCTTTCAAAAAAATTCTTAAGCTTATATTCACTCCAATTATGAAGACATTTTGATGAAAAAATTAAATTAAAAATCAGAAGCTATATCATTGAAAAAGTGAACAATTTATTCTTCAATTAAAAACAGCCTCCCAAGGGGATATATTTAAAATATTTTGATGATCGGTATCATACATAAGAAAAAATTCAAATATTAGTCGTTGACATGTATTTCTAATGACATATCTATTTAAAATAATTTAAAATGATAAATTATTTTAAAAATCATGAAAATCAATAAATGCATTTCAGTTGCACAAAGCAGAAAAATAAGTTTTATAACTTCCTCTAGTTTTATATCAACAACATTTCTTCCCAATTTATTAATAACAAACAAAATAATTCACTTTGTTATACTATTAAAGTTATTTTAGTTTAAATTTAAAATACTTATTTTTATTAAGAAACGAAGGCTCCACCCAAAATAATTTTAAACACAAACATTTCACAAAAATTTTTTATTATATTTTGAATATTAAATAATAAATAATAATAATTAATTATATTTTAATGTAATGTATACAATATACATTAACATTATTCTTATAATTATCTATAATATTTAAAAATATTAAAATATAACATATAATAAAAATAAGAGTGAAAACAGTCTAAAAATAAAATAAAAATTCATGTTTCTACTTGTTTTTAAAATCATTGCTTGATCATGCAATGAAAAAGTGTTACTTAAATGACTTTTACATCTTTTAGGCAACACGTTTTCCGATGAAAAAAGTACTTTAAGTTAAAAAAAAATTCAGTATTTTGAAATATGGTCAATTGCATTTGCAAATACAGAATTTTTGTTCTGCTTACAGTAAAATATGAAGAAACTTTACAAAATATTTATGACTCGATCAGGGAATTGAATAAAAATTCATATTTAATTTTTCATATAAAAATTTTTTTGGAATTTAAAACAATTTCATATACAGCTTAAATTTGTTTTCTATAAGTTTTTAGTTAATACTATTTTTCTGAAATTAAAAGTTTAAAAATTACTTAAAACACAAAGTCACGAAATTTTTTTAAACTTTTTTAATTTGCTTGAAGTATTTTAGAAGAGTTTACATACCAAAAATAAACTATAAAAAATAAGATAAAGTATAAAATACAGCTTTCTTCAAAATCCTTTTCCCGCAATTATTAAGTAACATTTAAATGTAAATCTTAATATCCCTTTACATAGCAAAGAACTTATAACAAATGCACAAATGCAAACTTCAGTCATAATTATAGTTTATTCAATTCTAGATAATGGAAATTAAAAAGTATTCACTTTTAATAGAAATTTTGAAACAAATTATATAAGTAGCCCTATTGAATATACAACAAATGTAGGAACAAATTAACTAAATACATAAAATCCTACCGTTTATGTATTAAAGTAAATTATCCTTCCGATATGATTTATAAAAAAATCAAACAAGGATGCATCATTCTAAAATAAGGAACTGTAAGAAGAAAATATACTTGTCTAGCCATAAAGTCCTCACAACAATTTTTATAGTCTCAGTTTTTAATTAATAGTGCAAAATCAATTGACCAACACCTACATGTAACCTTGGTTAAAAGAGCGACATCTTTTATTTCATTTCTGTCTTTTCGCAGAAGGTACATGCGTGTAATTTTTGTTGTTAACTTATAATGGCTTTAATTCCATCTTGTTCTGAGAAATGATTCTTGTTGTAGCCAGATCATTAACCTTGAGAAAACGAGATAAAGTAAACAATTTACTTTTTTCATTATTTTTTACATGAAATAGGAAATTGGTAATGGGAACAAAATGTGGATATTAAATTTTCGTTTTCAGTGTTGTCCTTAGCAACTTTTTTTGCAATTTATCTGTAACTTTAGTGTTGCGGTTGAAAGTAAATCTAAATCGATGTATTACAATCAAAATATTAAAATATGAATGAGTTGAAATTCTAAGTTCTTGAGGAGACGCTCAGAGATATTTTTTAGACTTTATAATATATATTCCTGATAAAAACGTCTATCTTCCTTAAACTATCTTTGAAACTAATTAAACTTGAATAGCATTTTTTCTCAAAATATTTTAAGATTTATGAGTTTAAAATTTTTTAAATTCCTCAAATGATAGAAAAAAAATTGATAAATATATACCGAACTTTTTTAAAATAAAAATTTCAATTTACTTTAAATAAAGTACAAATTTAAAAACCTTAATTTCAATACTTTGTATATAATATTTTAGAAATGTATTCTAAAATGAATGAAATTAAAAAGAATGAATGAAATTACAAATTATAATCATAATTCAACTTCTTACGTTACCTATAAATAGCTAGAAAATTGTGTGAGTTTAATTAGATTAATACATCAAAATCACTAAAATTTATCTCCAAAGATTAAATTAGCGAATTTGGATCCTATATGCCAGCTTTTATAAAACAATTTAATCTGTAACCTCTAATTTTGTTTATCTTTAAAATCATTTACCTGCGAAATTTTGAAATGAGATTTTTAACATTTTAACATCTAGTAGGAGGTAAATTGTAAAAATGGTTAATTATATATGTAAGGACATATATACATATATATATATATATATATATATATATATATATATATATATATATATATATATATATATATATATATATATATATATATATATATATATATATATATATATATATATATATATATATATATATATATATATATATATAATAGAAAATATTTCGACATACTTGCAAAAAATTATTTTTACAAAAATTCGAACTATTTGAACAATAAATAAAAGATAAGTAATTGTAAATTAAATTCAAATCAATTGACAACGAATTATGCCTACCTTGAACGCTTAAGAAAATTTAAGTATTTCTTTGATGAAATTATTATCTTCCATTTCATTTAATACATTTCAAATATTTCTAACTATTATAACTTAATAACTATTCTGACTTTGAATTTTTAATATTATGCAAGTATCAGCTGTTTAAAATATTAAGCAATGAAAATCTTATTAACTATTTCATTTCTGGAGTATATTCTTTAATTTGAGAAACAGTAAAATTTAAACCGTTAAAAATGAAAGGAATACGATAAATATATATTAATTGTAAAAGTAGAAAGCTCCCAATTTTGAAATATTTAATGCCAGAAAAAATAGAGGAATTTCTCAGTTACAGTTAAAAATAGCTAAAATAATATGAATGATGTGATCAAACATAATTAGGGTTATATACAATATTTCCTGCAATTGATATTACAAACCGTAAATTATTAAATAAAATAATATAAAATATAAAATAAAAAAACTTTTGGAAAAACAATGAAATACCAAATAACTGTTCAAATAGAGCTGATTTTTATTAAAATATTTACAAATTTTAATAATATATTTAGTGAATCTATGAAAAGTGCTACTATTTTACTCGAAAATATTGTTAAGTTGATTTCTGAGCCAATTTTTCTTTGTAGATTATAAATAAAGCTATGGATTATTACTACAGGTATAAGTTAAATTCTTTTTTTACTTTTATTTCACACACAACACTACATAGAATGTTTAGTGACTGTTTCGACTAACTTCCTGTATGGTTCTTTACTTTTCACTAACTTGAAATAGTTTCAGTATTTCTCTAAGCTTCAATGAATAACTATAAAATTATTATATTTTCTTATAAAAAAATTAGCTCTTATTTTTCTATTAACGGAATGAAATATTTTACTTTTGAAATGACAATTTTGATTATTAATACAATTTTAAGCATTAATAATTAAAAACTTCAATACGCCATAATTGAATAACTTTTAATGCAATGATTTTTTTCGATTTTTTTTATAATTTTGAATTTAAAAAATTTCTTAAGTATTTGTAATCAAATTGAAGTAAATATTTGTTTTGTATATTCTATTTAAGATAACTGTGGTCTTATCAGAAAACTTTAACAGTATGCACTACTCAAAACAATTCGTCATGCAATTTTTTCAAAAATGTAATTTTGGAGTGATTAAAAATAAAATTAAATTACATTTATTCATATGAACATTTAAGGAACAATATAATTCTAATATTTTGATATTGATATTAATGTGAAATTGAAACTAACAGTTTATTTATTTCAGTAATTAAATATATGCTCATGTACAGATGTTTGTAATTCATGGCCAAAAAATAAAGGCCTATGCAATTAGAAATTCATTATTTACGATTACATTTTTAGTAAAAGAAATATGAGCCATAGAAGTACCACTTCATGAAACTTCCTTTAAATCTTAATAATGAAAAAAAATTATTAATGAAGATCGAGTATGCAACAAAGCACTCTGTAAAAAATGTGTTCAATTTTCTTATACAGTCACGGAATCCGAAAAAGAGACGAAATCGATGAATACACGAGGATGAGAGTTTCATCAGAACTGATCTCTGGAGATTCTTTCAAACAACCACTTTAGTTAAGTTGCTCGACGTGTCATGGAAGATGGATTATTTCGCGATACGTAAAGCACGCTCATCGCTGAAGACAGGGAAGAAAGAGGGAAAACGAGATAAGAGTTGTTCCTTGTCCCTTCTGTTCCTAAGTCGACTGCTGTTCCAGTCAATATGTAAGGGGAGACGGATTTTGTGAAAAATGGCACAACCGAAAATGGCAATAGAGTATGAAAAGGCGAAAATCTCTTTCTTGCAAAGCTTGCTTGTCAATTTTATTATGATATATTGACCATGGGAAATCAACTAATCTGACAGAAGAGCATAACTATATTAATTGTAGACTCTGCTCTGTTTAGTGCCAGGCAAAACAAAACCATGAAATAATTTATTTTGGCACATTATTACAATTACGAATGTAGGCAACTATTTTATGGTACTAAAACTTACAGTTCTATTTACTTATAATTGAAAAAGTCCCTTTATGTTAAAATTATGGATGTAAAATTACAATTAGGGAAATCTGAATAATACAAATTCTTTTATCTAAGACTTTTATGTAAAGTATCGTAATATAGGAACAAATTAATTTATCCTGAGATTTAAAAACCTATAATTCCCCGATATACTAATATGTTTCTCTTTATGCAGTTATCCAATTAATTTTATTCAACTTTAGCTACAAAATTCTTCCTATAGCTATATTTCTTTCTAATAGCTGTGTTTTCATAAAAATTACGTTTATTAAAGGAGTATTAATATAGTATATATACCTATATCTAAGTTAAATATGCCCCTACTTTTTTTAAAATTTTATTTATTGGAAATGATTTTTACTCAAGAACATTCAGTTTATTATTTTAAATTGATACCTGTAGTACTGATTATTTTTAAATACTAATAACATTAAATAAATAAGAATTATTTTAAAATACTTTAAAAATTAATCATATTAGAAAAATATTTTCGGAAATTCCATCTTAAGAATTTTTTCCTAATTATTAAAGTATTCATCGCGTTAAACTGCTTTACTATGATTAATTAATTTTAATTTTGTAACATATTAATGCTCGAATATGTTAATAGCCAAATAAAGTTAAAATTTCAGCATATCATTCAATAATATATAATTTTATCAGCATTCATAAAGTTTTAATTAAAAATGTATACACACAGTAAAAAAGGATTCTCTCAAAGTACTGCAAAACATAAATAGAACACTAATTATTTTCAGATAATTTCAAAATATTAGTATGTGAAATTTAAAAAATTATAAATATAAAATTTAATTTCATGATTAGTTTTAAGAATATGAATATAAATGCAAACTATATAACTAATTATATATTATATATCATCGAAGATTTTGAATATTGTAACCAGTTTTATATTTCGCTTTCGTCCAGTATATTGAATATGATTGCGCAAGTAAATGTAATTGCATTATTAATTTTAGTTGCATAAAAATCGTACATAATTATTTGATTTTATTTATTTATGGCAAAAGAAACTTTATTTTCGTGTGATGGAAAATGAGCAAAGAAAAGAAAATATGATACTAAACGAAAAATGTATTAATATATAAATGTTTTCGTTTTATTTCTTCTTATGGTTGTCAACTGAATTAAAAAAGATAAATGGATTTATATAATCATTTAATAGATTATGACATAAAACCTGTATTAGTTTCAATTAAATTTCAATCTTGCAAATATTTTATCAACTGTTAATTTTATAAATAAATATCTCAGTTCAAGTAGATTCTGCAATAAAATTGCTTAAAATTTATTTCAGAATTTAAAATCAAAATGTCCATTGTGCAAAGAATAAGGCTTCTTCTATCTAACAAAAGTTCATAAGTATTATAAAAACTCATATCAAATAAGTTCATAATAAAACAATGAAATTGGAAAAATTTTATCACATTTGTCATTGTCGATCAGTAATCTGTGGTTAATGATCAGGACTAAGTATGAAAAAAAGCCTTAAAAATGTAAAGAGTTCAAAATACTCAAGCAAGAATTTAACACATAATAGTACGCATAAATATTACAATAATAGCAAAAACTAATTTTGTAACATGATTATTGAGTTGCTAGCAACTCAGAAATCATTAGTTCCATGTCACACAGAGCTTCACAGAGGAAAATGAAGTAACTGCATTCCTTTTTATTTATTTATTTATATTATTAACAACTCAAAAATCATTAGTTCCACGCTATAAACAGAGCTTCATAAAGTAACATGAAATAACTGTTATCATTTAGTTATTTATATTTTACATTGTTTATTTAATTTTAAAATTTGTAATTATTTTCTTTAATTTTTACAATAAATACCATGATATTTCATTAAAAATATTTTTTTCGAAAACATTTCTTTATATTTTTATCTTCTATTTTTGCAATAAACTTGTTCTTGTACTTAAAAAACTAAAAAAATATTATATTAATAAATTTAAAAAGTATAATAAAAGTCACATTAAATTTTCAGGATATCAATATATAATCTCAATTTTCAATATCATAAATTCAATTTAGCTTAAGAAACTAAATTAATTTATTCATAATTGAATAATTTTATTTCATTTCTTGTTCCATATATTAATATATTTTTTATTTCGTATGTACTTAATAATTAATGAAGTCCTTTTAACAAAAAGCACGTATTATTTTTAATTAAAAAATTCCTCAATATATTTACCAAATAATAATTTTACTAATGAAAAATATTGTTGCTTATACATATGAATACATACATAAATACTTACGTATATATAATATGCATAAGAACATTCAATATATTAAAGTTATAGTAACTTTTAACTGAATAACAATTAGTATCATTTAATTGATTGAATTATTTGATTAAAAAAAATTTGGTCAAATATTTGTTTGGTTTTAATAATTATTAATTTTTCTTTTTTTATCATAAGTTTTATGAAATTATGTCTATCTCCTTTTGATATTTTGAGAAAATGATTTTTTCTTTAATATTAACTCAATTTTTTCCTAAAAAATGTAAAGAGTGGAATTTTTAATGCATATAAATATTTATTTATGAATATTTAAATACATTTCTATGTCGATCATTAAAAAGGAATTTGAAGTTTTAATTAAATCTTAAATTTACACATAGAGATTTAATTAATTCGAATCTATAAAATGAAAGTATTCAGAAAAAAATCAACGTCTCTTACATATATGATGTTTATAATTCAAATAAAAGAATAAACTGCAATTGAAAAAAGCAAGAAAAATATCTATTGTTTAATTTATATTTTAAATTAAGTTTTATATATTTAAAATATTAGCTTATATAATGATATCGCGGAATGTCTGACTTTCATTCAAAAATGGATAAATTATTCCTTTCATTCTTTGCTTCTATAGTAAATAGAAGCAAAGAATGAAAGAATAATTATCCATTTTGAATGAAAGTCATTTATATTTAATTAAAATTTGTTGAATATGGTCGAAAAAATAAATTCAAAATAATTACAGCCATTAAAAAAACTTCATTTATTTTGCATTTCTATTTCTATAGAATTGATGTTTCCTAAAAATAATTGTTAGATACACTGCTCAAAAAATATCAAAAGATATTGAGGTTGCAGGTAGACCTTGAGGCTCGGGAATTATCTAGGTAATTGGCACAGGATGAATAGCTGTGGAAGGTTATATGAGGAAACAGTTACAGATGTTTGGCAGAAAAAGTGCACTTTATAAAGCATTTGAGTACAGATAGGAAAACACAAAATTTGTAGATTTGAGAAAAAATGAATAAAAGCATTTATTATTTGAGAGAAAATGGTTACTAGGGGGCGTATATTTCCCTTAACAGTAAACAAAATTGAAATTACTTAAGACAAGGAATCGATGAAGCTATTAAGGAGTGTTTCCACTCCCCCAAAAAAACACCTTCCGTTTTTCAGAGAGATTGTGAGGTTGGAAAACAACTCGTCTGCTAAGATTGACCCAAACACATTGGCCATTCTATTTGTATAACTTCTATGACAAAGTGGAAATCTTTCACCAGATAAGAAGCATGCACCATGAATTTATTATCCATTAATATGAAGGCATTCCCAGTTGCTGTAGCATAAGGGGTTACAAAAACCGTGAAGATATCCTCTTTGTATTTCTACCAGACCGGGATTCATTTCGAATAATGTGGAAATCAATGAGTCCACCATCAAAAATACTAAGACAGACGCTCACTCTCTCACCACCAAGTATGGTCCTTCTTTGAATGAAACGAAATCCTTTTCTTGGGTCATGCTTCTTACAGATAAAAAAACTATTATAAGGAGGTATAAGACAATAGGATTAATTAGGAAAAAGAATATTGCACCATTCATTTATTCTCGAATTTACCTACCCTGTTGCTTACTCTCTATGAGTCCACGGTGTGTCGTTCATTACATAACACACTTATTAGTCTAGATCTAAAGTGTGAAGTCTATTTCGGACAGTTTAAGTAAAATCTGTAGTACCAGTAACTGATCTAGTTGAAGAAAAATGGCATTCGTATGTCGGTGTCTTTCGATACTTTAACGTTAAACATCGTTTTTTATTGGGTGGTGTTGCACATCTATGGCTTTGCTCTGGCCATTGACCGGCATTTCTAATCTCAAATTATGAGTTTAGATTTTTTATTTCGAATATGAGTTCAGATTTTGAATAATATTTCGTGAAATTCCAATGGCTGCTGCATTTTATTTGTCAACAAATTCAATGAAAAGATTAAGAAAAAACTTTCGGATGAATGTTTTTTATTACCTCTAGAGATTTTAACAAGATAAAAAATTCGTTACGAAAATAAATGTACTATTAGAAGTATGACAAAAAATAAGATTTGATGCTTAACAAACTTAAAAATACATGTTTAAATCTAAGCAGTTGAATCATTTTATCATGACTGAAACTGTATATTTAAGACTAACAAAAATGAGTTTTTACATCATATGTATGAGAATTCTT
Source organism: Latrodectus hesperus (assembly GCA_037975125.1). Classification (NCBI taxonomy): domain Eukaryota; kingdom Metazoa; phylum Arthropoda; class Arachnida; order Araneae; family Theridiidae; genus Latrodectus; species Latrodectus hesperus. Next base: position 74,924,104 of record CM075850.1, on the reverse strand, counting down.
AATCAATAAATTTATGAATAAACAATTAAATATATATGAAAACATCATATACACATACCAAGCAGAATATGGTTGATATAAAGAAAGAATAATTTTTAAAATGTAGTAAATAAAGGAAAGGATATTTTCCAAAATTAATAAATAAATTATTTTTCTAATCATGATATTTTTATAAATACTTAAACAACTCTCCAAATAAATAATGTAAAATTGCTTGCTCTCTTAAGTGATGTTATAAATTTACTGGTATTAATATTATTAATCACAGTTTAAATGCAAATATTCATATATTACAAAGAATATTATAAACAATGCTTTAAATTCTTCTTATTATTTTTATATTATTTATAAGGAGTTAGAAACACTTAAATTATTAGGGAGATCTATAATTTAAAATAATATACTTTATAACTCTATTCAAATAATTGATGTTAGATAACAAACATACATAAATAATATTTTACATCTTTAAAATGCGTTTTACGGACATAAAATCTAATAAAATCAAGATATATATATATATATATATATATATATATATATATATATATATATATATATATATATATATATATATATATATATATATATATATAGTATGTATGTATGTATGTATATTATCACAAAAATATCGGAAACATTTTTCAGGAGACATAGATATTCGGCACTTCTCAATATTTTTACCATTGCAGTTTTAAAGATAAAAAGGGCGTAAAAATAATTCCCAAATTATTGAAAATTTAAAAAGTTATTTTCAATAAGTAGTTAAATCTATAAAAAATTTTTAAATATTAATTTCAATGTAGTTATTATTCAAATTTTTAACTGCATTATAAATATAATTTTAACAATTACCAGTTATTTAAAAACTTTGCAAACTAGTGGAGTAATTTACAGTTTTTTAAGTTTTAGTTTTCAGAGGATTTTTCTAATGTACCTCAGTTTTTTTGTTTATTGATTTTCTTCAATATAATTACCATAAAAACCTTTACTCCTTAAAGATGGAATTTTTAGGAATGAAATGTATGCTCAAATCTACTATATAAAAGTAACCATACCATTTTTCTCGCCAAATTTTCTAGAATATCTCTTATTAATGTAAGTAATTTCATTTTAAGCATTATCTAGTACCTATGGTGAATATAAATAAATTGACGAATGACGGGAACTAAAAATAATTTCTCTTTCTAATCATTTTCTTATTTCTTATAATTACAATACATAAGTGGAAGCGAATCAGCGAGTTTTGAAAATTTTACAAGTAATTTCCAAACTTAAATAAATTTTCTCTTACTCCCATGTGTGTCAATAATTTGAATTTTTAAATTTTGTTTTAATAAACTAATCAGAATGTTACTTTAAAAATTAAGAAAAATATTGTGAGGTTACTTATTTCTCTTATTTTATACAAATATGGTTTGTTGGAAAAAGTAGAATTATTTAATAAGTAGTAATTCATAAATAGGATATAAATAGTTAATTAAAGAATTTGAATTTTAGTAATTAAGTAGTTGTAATGATAAATTATTGTATGTTACCCATGTTAAAAAATATATTTTATGTTAAGCATAAATGGTGGAATAATTCAAATATATAATTCCGTGTTTTAGATTTTTTAAGTGGTATAAAATTTTTAAGCTATATAATATTTGTTTATGGATATATAAAAATTCTAAAAATTATGATATTGAAAATTACAATACATTACTAAAATGTAATGTATGCGTGAGTGTAAGAAATGTAATAACACAATGTAACTATATAGTACTTTATAATCATATAACCCTGTAACCTAATATAAAAATCATTCTCACTAACATATTTTTACTTGCTTTTAATACTTTATTATAATATACATGATGACCTGATCGTATATTCTTCATTGAATGATACCTTTGAGTAAACTAAAATCATTGAGACACATTTAAAATATATAGAGAAAAAAATTGCGTAAAATTAAAGCTTGAAAAAATTAAAGTTGGAAGTAATTAATTTGAAAACTATAAAATAGAAATATTAAACATTTAATATAGTCTACCTATATTTCACATAACAAAATCATAATTTATCAAGGGTTTGTTTGATTATAAAATCACTTTTAACAATTTTAAATTATTCAAAATGGCTTATTCTTTGAAATATTTTAGTTTTTCATTTTCAATAAAAAGAAATTGTTTTTTTTTATTAATTATATTTTGAACAATTTTTCTCAACTACCAATGTTTGAGATTGTGACAAAAAAATCTCATTAGTAAAAATAATAATGAAGTACAATTAAATTTCTGACTGAATTAGCTTGCACCAGTATAAAAATAAGATTAGATTTTATTTACATTTTTTACAAAACATAAAATAAATGATGACATGACATTATTATTTATTTACATTTAAATATATAATTAAATATTTTAAATGTGTAACAATTTTTAAAATTTTTAAACTAATCTTTAAACAAATCTATTAATTGAAAATAATATTTTAAAGCAAGATAAAATATAGATTAAAATATGCATGTTCCTCTGTACTCTGTCACAGAATAAATAAAATCTTATACATTTGAAAAGCAGTACAAATAATTGTCTCTTAGGTGGTCAAAAAATAAACTGAAAGATACCATTTTAAAAAATCATTTTTTACGCTTCTATTGCACTGCATATAGAATGAAATAGAGTATAATGAAAAGAACATATTATTGAGTAAAACCCCCTCTTCGTTTACTTATTCAAAACTATTTCTGCTCTGTCTAAAAATAATCAACCCTTAAACTGAGCAGTCAACGGAAATATAAAATACTAAACGTAATTGAGAATCTATTTTTAAAATTAGTTTCACATTTTTGTATAAGTTTCTATTTTAAATTAAAAGCGTTTTTTTGTGTTTGCATGTATTTCAAATGTAGTTAACTATTTATTGCGAGAATTATGGGTATTTTTATCAAGTACAACTTTAATTCCACCTAATATGATGGTTTATATTTAGCTTATAAGATTCTACACAGATTCTTGATATTATTATAAATTTAATATATACAAATTTTTATTCGATGAAAGAGTTAAATAATTTAAATTTCATAAATTAGTAAATACACTTTCTCAAGATTTAACTACATTTTTATATTGGGCCATATACATAACATTTGTTCTGTTAAAGTGACATTGACGCTGTTTTTTCATAGACAATTTTCAAATAAATCAGAAACAAAAATTTTTAACACAATAGAAAAAACCCAATATTAATCCATTTTTACACCTTAATTCCGGAATTATAAAATCCCAAAAAAATCTGATCACAAAATAAATTAATTCACAGTTTGGCATAGAAATTTTCTAAAACTTATTTTCTCAGAATTTGGCAGAAACCCTTAAGTATTCTGTAATTATTATGTATACAAACACATTATTATAAAATTATTAAAAATTATTAAAATTATTAAAAATTTGGGAATTATAAAATCTCAAAAAAATCTGATCACAAAATAAATTAATTCACAGTTTGGCATAGAAATTTTCTAAAACTTATTTTCTCAGAATTTGGCAGAAACCCTTAAGTATTCTGTATTATTATGTATATATCTGGAATTATCACTTTATGAATTTTAACGAAAAATTTTATTTCAAATTACACTAAATTTAAAATGGTAACATTTGCTATATTTATGAATGATTTGATTGCATTAATTTAAAACATTTAAAACAATACTTAATAATTTTATTTACTAATGAAGCTAATTTTTATTTGAAGTTCTATTCCATATTCACAATTAATACCTTGTCTCTGAAAATACTGAATAAATTGAATTAAATAATAATACCTTTCACAAAAACATTGTAACACAACTTATACATTTACAGTTATTAATCAAGAACAAAATTATTTACTTTCCAATCCAGAGGATTTGGTTTAAATTATAGAGAATCCCACATAGATGTGTTTATTTATTGTATTCACATATTTATCAATTTGTAGATAATTATGTTCACAGCAATAAAACAAAAACATTTGTTTCGCATTAGAATCTAGTGAAGTTATATCATTAATGAATTTAGCAAATAAACTTAATTTTTTGTATTGTTTTTCTATACTTTTAAAAGTAATTTATACTTTTTATGCATATTATTTATAATAATAATCATTCAGTCTAAAATAGACTTTAAAAATAGTTAACAATTTTAAATGTCGAAATAAATACATTTTCTATAAAGTAACATTTGATTTATCAACAGGAATTGTTAATTCTGCACAAAAAAATTTAATTTAACTAAAATTTTATAATTTTTTGTTAAAAAAGGGGTTTAATTGAATTGATTCATAGATTTAATTTTAATCTGGATAGTTTCAATAAAAGATATTTTTTAAAAAATGCTATTATTATTCAATGTAGATTGAAGAATCTTTGAACTAAATATTACGTATTCTGCATTCAAGCAAATAATGTTCCATCCCAAAATTCATTTTCTCCGTAAAAAATAAAATATATTTGTATGTGTATCTTAATTATTGCAGAAATCAACAGCAATTTAAATAACTCCAATTTTAATGTTGAGATTTGTTGGTCAATATCATCCCGATAAATACACACACACATTAAGAAGTTTTCCAATCAAGTATTCAGATATAATTTTTGTTGTCATAAATTTTACAGTTTTCAAAATTTCTGTAATACACAAACACATATTCTCGCTTACTTCTCGCAGAACTTACATAAAAAACAGCTTTTACATTGAGTAAAATGTTTGTAGATGTCTCTAATACCGTCGATTTTGCTATTTTAAGACAAATTTGGCACTTAACCAGTAAAATATTGCTAATTCATAAAACTGATAATGTTGAACTCACCCAATTTCTATGTTAAGTAAATTGATATATATATATATATATATATATATATATATATATATATATATATATATATATATATATATATATATATATATATATATATATATATATATATATATATATATATATATACTGATAAGGATTACAGATAATTTTCATAATTGAAAAAACTACTTTTTTACAAAGGATATATTAAGTTTCTATACAGCCAGTCCTTAAAAATATAGTGGTAGTAAATAAATAATTGAATTAATCATTAAATTAAAATTTTTCATATAATTTCTGTGTACTATATTATATGTTAATTTGATAATCTCTCTTGATCAGTTGTTTATGTAGTAGTTTTATTGATTCTCTTCCAAATTAAGAGTATAATTTTCCACCATTGTATATATATACATTTTTAATTAATTGATACTATTTCATAATCCTATTTTAAAATTTTTAAAGCATTTTCAGCTGTTTCATATTTATATATATGAGAGTTATATATTTAATATCATATTTTGTGATTATTGCAAATATTTAAGTTAATTTTAACATATTTAGTATATTTAATGAGACATTAAACTCTATAGCTAAGCAATATGTATAGAATACATTATCAGTTAATTGCTTAAAAGAATAATTTTTATAGAACTTGTCCTTTCAATAATTAACAACAGTAATATATAAATAATTTAATGAATCATTTTCATGCAATTTTTATATTATAATTTATATTAATTTTAATTGCAACAATTTTATATGTAAGAATTTTAATGCTTCTCTCATAAATTAAGTTTAATTAGTAATATTTTTTATTTTATTGCAATATATACGTATTACAATCACTACTTAAATGGTTATTCGATATTTATAATTTATCCCGATAGAAAAGTGTTTCGTCAAAAGTTCTTTTGATCAAAGGACTGATTTTGAAACGGATGAGAAATGTCTACAGGATTTACAAATAACATATTATAATGAAAAAGTAAAAGTTCCTTCAAATATTTTATTGACCCTTGCAATCAAACTTTGATAAATAAACAATAAATAAGATAAAGTATTTCACTTTCCGGCATATATTAAAGAATTTTTATTTTTGACAATGGTTTTGGTTATTTTATGAATAGTTCAATTTTTTGTCAAAATAATCTAAATATGCAATTATGTAGCATTAATATATAACTTACTGAATTTTAAATGAGTATAATCATGAAGATATGATCATTTTAAATTAAATTCTTAAAAAATAAAATTTCGCAATTTTTATTTAATTTTGCATGTTATTCAATCATGATTTTATATTAGTTCACTTGCTTCCATTTTCAATGTCAACTATAGTTTTTTATAGAATTGGATCTTATACACAAAGTATTCTGTATTACGTGTCCTCTTCAAAAGTACTGTGGGACATTAAGTCATATTTATGAAAGATGTTTCTGTGAGCTCCTCCCTCCCATGGAGAATATATTTTTGAAACTTTAATAGTATGAATGAAATAAATAATTGTTCTCAAGAATTGTAAAAGATATTACAAAAAAATTACGTCTATTTCCAACATATTAACACTACATCTCAATTATATTTCTTGGATATTTTATGCTAAAATTTAACCTTAAGAAATCAATTGTTCTAAAACTATGATCATATAAAAATTACTAAAATTAATTTAATTGTGATACAAATAAATTGATTTTTAAAATAACTTTGTAAATTTGAGTGCAAAGACATTTTTATGCTTAGAATATACTTTACATTTTAAATGATATACATATCTCTTCTTCCATATATTCACAAAATAGAGATAAGTATTTATCTTAATCTATTGCTAAAACTCAAATTTGTCTTTTAAGTTACTATGAGATGCATTTAGTAATTTTTAAGAAATTTTAGAGAACCTAAGTGCTTAAGAACTTATGCTTTCATTTCAAATATTTTTCTCATAGCATTTTCTGTTGTGTGTGTTTATATATATATATATATATATATATATATATATATATATATATATATATATATATATATATATATATATATATATATATATATATATATATATATATATATATATATATATATAATATTTTATACATTGTTTTCGTGAGAAAGTAATAAAATACAGTAAATAATCTAAAAATACTTCCAATAAATATTGAAAAAAAGTTTAATGAATATTTGTATGGTTAATCTTATATTTAATCTGCTTAAAATGTTTTTGTAATTATAATACTGTATACCTATTATTGTATGCATTTTTTACACATAAATTAATGGGAATCATTTTAAAATGTTTTCATACATTTATTCTTGGAATTCTTCTTTCGACAATGAATATGTAAGACATGCAGTATAGTACGTAAAATCCTTTATAAGGCATCATGGACTAATAAGCTAGAAAACATAAATAAGAGGATATTACAGCATACAAATAACGATTTTAATGCTGTATTCATCTAATAGTATATAGCAATATAATATTTATGTAGATATGAAATTTCTTAAAGTGTTTATTTTTCGTACTTTTTTCGTTTCATTAAACTAAATCGAAGAATTTACTTTAATCTTTTAAAGAAAATTCATAGCACACATTATTATAATGTTACAAAGAAACAAAACAATGCATTATTCACAAAATAATGAATTTAATACAAACATGGCCAAAAATTATAAGAGAAATTAATCAAGTTAAGTTAGTAAGACCTGTTATACTTCCTTCCTTTTTAACAATATGAAAAATAAAATCAGAATATTATCTGTTTAGTAAAAAGATATCAAACTCGTACAATAATTAGTTCAATAACATGAAACATTTTTTCCCTGTATTCAAATGCATAAAATTAAATACAGAAAACAAATTCAGAACATGAAAAGAAATTCTGAAAGTATTTATCAAAAAGATGAAAATACCTCACACGGAATTAAGCAGGAAAATGGGAATAATTTTTTTAAAAAAAGTTATGATGATTGCATAAGTTTTTATTCTAAGGAATTTCTTGCTTAAGTGGAAAAATGGTATACCATATATGTTCCATGGAAATTATATTTTAATTTTTTTCTATTATATGATTACAAATTATTTAAAATTATTTAAGTTAATAACATAAAATAATTCTTAACTTCCGAATGCTTTTATATTAAATTTTAAAAGCAATTCTAGAAAATTATTTTGTCTAAAATACAAATTTTTAATTGCAGTATAATATTTTCAACTAGTTAATTCATATATATAATTTGAACTTCAAACATTTTAAGTTTGGAAGATGTTAATTTATTTTCCTTATGCAGAGAGTTTTTATTCTAATTTAATGTAAAGCAAAATCAATACGAATTTCTAATTTTTTTTAATCAATTTATAATTTTCATTCATCAACAGTTCTTTTAGGAAACAATACATTTCTAGTAATATTTAGTAATCTCTTTTCAAATTTTTTTAGATAAATAACCTTATATTAAATTTATCATAAATATTGAATAAATAAATGCTCATTTATGCTTTCTCATAAATTATACCTATTTTTTTATATAAAAAAAACTTTTGAAGAAAAAATTTCATTATTTCCAGTTAACCATAAGCAAATGTCCCTAATTGACAATTTTTAAATTTAATTTAATTGTTGTGATTAAATTAAATTTCTCATAATTTTTTTGCTAAATAAGCCAATCTGTTTTTCAGAATCCCATTTTTATCACTCAGAAACAAAACGGATGAAGAAGCATTTCGGAAGTCTTTATCTACCAACGCATATTATGAGTAAAAAATTTGACCTTGACCAACTCAATGAATGCCTCAAATTAAATTTCTTCAATGGTATGTAAGAACGATTGATGATTCACCCACATACTTAATATTAAATAATAAATACTTTAAAAGTATTATTTTAACTTCAATAATAAATTCTGATTCAATTATCAATTCATTTTTAAATATTGAATAATGAGTAAATTTAACTAAAATACTAAATTAAAAAATAAATTATTTTATAAATAATTCGGAATTCTTGCATTATAATCTAAAGTGTTATTTGTACATTAAAAAAGCATTCAATTAAAATTTAAAGAGATATTCTAATTCCATAAAAAGTCTTCAATTGCACAGAATAATTCAGAGTATTCTATTAAAATTATCATCAAAACTATTCAAAATATTTTTAAAACACTGAATAAAAATATGGATAACTAATGACACAATTCATAATAAATTTATTTTGTGTTAAAATGAGAATATACCATATAAAAAACTTTAAAAAAAATTTTTAATCCGTAGTAAATTCATATAATTTTTTAAATATATCTCTAAGTAATAATTTTAATAATAACAAAATAGTATTTATGTTTAACAACTTAATTAGAAAATTAATAAATTTATTAAACAGAAAAACGAATTCTGTTATTTGAAATTTTGATTTACTCTTCAGGTTGTTTTGATGAACTTTTATTTTCATTTAAATGATGATATAAAATTATTTTTGTAGTATATTTATTCATTTCGCTTTAGATTATTTTATCATTAAAGATTTCTTTAAGCACATTCCTTTAAAAAAAAGTAGAAGATGAAAACACTTCTCATAAGAGTAAAAAAATTATATAAATAAAGAAATTGTTTCGAAATGTCTCATAATGAAATTATCCTAAAGATTACAATTTAATAAAATAAAAACCGTAATCGTAATTTTTCATGCATAATGCAAACATAATTACTTTATCTGAATTTAAATTTAAGTCCAAATGTAAAATTCAAATATTAACAAATATTTTTATTATTTGATTTTTATAGCTCTTGTTATAAATTCATCCTCATGAAATATAAGTCCTTTTATATGATAGTCTTTATAGATTTCTTTTATATGATAGTAGCATCTCTGTATAGATGTATACTGTTAAACACTCAAACATTTTCAAGAGTTTGAGTGTTTAACAGAATATGTCTGTACTCAAACCCTTTTCAAGCGTAATAAGCAAAATGTATATATATTTCGTTCTAAACACTAAATATACTGAAAATTTCAACGGAAATAGCAACATAACTCTACTGCAAAGAAATAATTGAAAATTCCGAGGAATATTTGAATGATTACTTAATTATTATGTTTATTTTTATAAATGCAATTATTTCTTCTCATTCAGTGTTTTGCACAAAAAATAATTCAAGAAAACACTAAACAAGAACATTTTTTCCAAATTTTTTAGTAAACATACATTAATAACTAGAAGGGAAACTTGGCTCGTTGCCAAACAAAAAAGTAATTCTGAAGAATCTACTGAAAATTATGGTACCTGTGACTGGCGAGGATATAGAATTTTTCAAATTTTCATTTAGTCATCAAAAATTGATCCCTGTTGTGTGCATTTTATTTCAATGTATGTTTAATAATATTTCATAAAAACGTAATATTAATTTTCTCGCTTTGTTCCCAACTGTGAAATTAATCTATTTAAAATTAACTAGTAAACTTTAAAATAATAAATAAATCTTAATATATATGCTGTGTATATAAAGCTCCATGTTCCTTAGATTATAAAATTTTCCAAATCTATATCATACTACATTTTCTTTGCTTTCAATTTCAGCATTGCAATAATAATAATACTACCACACTCTTATAATAGTATATAAATTTATTTAATGTGCAGCAGTTCAAATATATAAGAATATATATTTGTGTGTGTGATTATATACTTATTATATTAATTGTTTTTGCTATACTATTGTTGATTATATTCTATTATTATTTTAACGGTATACTCTAATTTTATAAATATCATTAAAGTCTATCATCTTTCACGCTTTTCAATGTAAAATTGATTCAAATTTGATAACATAAATACTAAAAAGTAAAAACAAATATGCATTTTCAAATAGCAAATATATTTTACATTTTATTCCACGATATGCAGGAGACAAATTATGTTTAATGCTAATTTTAGCTGCTTAATCTTTTATTATATTCAAATATAAAAATAGCAACTTTAATTCAATAACACTAAATATATTTAATACAATACTTTTATTCATTAAAATGGTCTTATGAAATTAAAATCAAGATTTGAATTAAAATCAATTTATGAAATGTTATAATAATCCAAATACAATAAATATGATATTTTAAAATCAAATAATATATATATAAGGATTTGAAACTATTTTAGAGTCACTAGGATATTTTAAATAATGTTATGCTTTAACGTTAAACCGCATTCTAAGTTTTAAAAAGAAAAATGAAACATTTCTATTTTTAGTATAGTTTTCTTAAGAAAGGTTCTTAAATGTCACTCTTAACATTTCCTTTAGTGTTTCTAAAAAATCTCAAAATGTCATGATCTTTGACAGTTAAAACAAATCTTAATTTTGGAAAACTATATTTATCTGCCTAAAACTCTTCAATATGGATATGCTTGATACACATATATTCATCATGACTAAATTGTTTTATATTTTCATACGAAATCTTTCTATAATGATTACTTCTTTACTAAATATAATTCGACCTTTCAAATCTAGGGTCAGGACACGAAAATCAATAATGCCATTTATCAAAGAAGCAAGAACAGGAAGTTCACTTGTAGCCCTCTAAGCCTTCTCTGAAGCTTACTCAGCAATTGTCTCTTAAAAATCATTTAAATTGCTTAATAATTTTTATTTTACTATAATGTTTTTCATTTTAAGATTTAATCAGAATAAAATATTTGCATTTTGTAAATTATTTTTTCTCTTCTAATATACCATACACAATATGCATAATTTGTTGAAAAACACATCACATTATTCATCACATCACAGTATTTTTGTTGCTTTAGGTTTACTTTATTACACTCTGTTATCTTCGCGTTCAATGTATGTACAACATTATTGTATCTACCTTTGCTGTGTCGACTTTGCTTTTATTTAATTTTAATGATAATACTTCGCTTTATTAATAAATAATTTTTTAAGATTGTGAAGTTAATTTTCATTAAGTTTGTAATTTTATTACGTTTATTTATTTATTTATTATGTGTTATATCTTGAAAGGAAGAACCTGTCACAATAAATAAGTTTACTTACACTGATTTTTTTTTTTTTTTGATAAAATTAATGTGTGTGCATATATATAGAAATTTATCTTATGCTAGAAAAAATATCAAGATATTTAATTGTAATTATAAAAAAACAGCGATTCAACACTATTTCTATTTTACGAAATTCAAATTTCACATTTTTTAATTTCATATAATTAATTTCCTTGTAAAAATAATAAAAACTTTATCTTTCTAAAAACGAAAAACATTTTTTATACATTCTCGAAAAGAAATTTCTGTAATATATAAGAAAATTTTTATTAATGATTTTATGTCAGCAAAATATAAATATTTGATAAATTATGCGTCTTTTTATTTCGTATTTTATTGTGATTAACATTATGTCACTAATGATAAATAAAGAAAACTTTCTTTTAAATATATTGCTTTAGCAATAAAATTTTAGATTTTAATTACTATTGTAAAAATTAACATTTATTATAAATATATATGGAAAAGCATTTTGGAAAATTACATATAAAATATTTTGTTTTTTATAATTTGAAAATTTGGAATGAATTATTAAAATAAAATAAAAATATCTTAAATTCAAATGTAAAATAATGAATTAGGAGCAATATAAAATGAAATCATATTAGTTCTTCTAATCTTTCTTCTGTATGAAATGTGTTGAAATTTTTTTGTAATTTAGTGAAATCACATGTTTGTAAATGTTTTGTGAAACATATTATCTTTTTTAATTTAATATTAAATTTCCTTCTAATTAATTTAATGTTCATACAGAAAATTAATATTAACTCATAAAAATATCACTTTTGACTGAGTTAATGTACTGAAAGATTATAAGAATAGTAAAAATAATATAATGGAACTGATAATTTATTTGTACATAATATATATTACTTAAATCTTCTTTTTACTTATTAAAATTATGAATGTAAATAAAAATAAATTTTTTACACACATTATTTTCTTTTGTTTTATTAAATAAACTTTTGTTAAAGGCATAAAAAGAATGCCATATATTCTTTTTAAGAATATGTAAAAATAATTAATAATCAAGTGTCTACTTGATGATTTACGATTACTGTGTTGTTCTAACGTTACTAATGCATTCATAGTTCAGTTATTCTGAATTTTAATAAATTTAAAATTCTACTTTTCTACTACAAACTTTTGATTGTCTGTGTTTCTGCATAATTTTATATTTATAAATAAACATATTGGTGTAAAATGAGAAATGTATTAATATTTGTGAAATTAGCATAAATATACTACAAAACCTTATTTACTATTTCTCAAACTCCCATTGATTTCCATTTTAATATAATAATATAAGCATAAATAACGATTGAAAGAAAACTAAAATTTATCATAAGTTATGCAAATTTCCTGATTATCAAAAAAAAAAACGGTTTAACTACTTATTTTAAACATTTTCTTTCTAATGCATTTTAGTAGTTTTTTATAAAAATAATTTTAAAAGTTTTCTTCTGTTTTTACTTCCATAATAGATTTTATAAACTTAAAATTTTGAGAAAACAAAATTTTAGAGGCACAATTTTTCAAATGATGAATCTTAAAAATATAGATCAATTAGATCAATGAACTTAAATAATAAATTTAAAAATAAAAATAAAAAAAAATTTCATTTATTTGATTACTGAATAAGATTTAAATTACTGTTATATTTTTCCTTTCAAATACATTTTTCCAATTTTTTTAAAAAAATAACTTTAAAAAATTTTCTTACCTATTTTTACTTGTGCAATAAACTCTATACGACAGAAATGTTTTGAGAAAAAAAGTTTTTTCAAAGTATAATGTTTCAAAAAATAGTAAGGAATTTAAAAATTTGAAGTGGAAATTAACATGTAAGGGATGAAAAATAGAATGAAATTTAAATTCCTTTAAAACATTTAAAACTAAAATTTAATTTTTTTTATTATTATTTTCTTTTTTCCAAAATATTATTATAATGAAAATCTTTAAACTGGTTCAAAGGAATATTTAACAAAAATATATCAACTCGGAAAAACTAACAGTAAAAAAAGTTTTTGCGTTACTGCAAAATTGTCAAATCATTGACCTAATAATAAAGTATTTCCATCGCTTCTGATGTGTTCTACATTTGGCAGGCAGTCCGATAATGAAATTCAATTTATTTGACAGTATTAAGAAAATTTAGCGCCTAATATTTAAATCAATGTCATTGTTAAAAAATAGATACATTCAAATTCTTGAAAATTGGTAACCTTAATATTGTTATAAAAATGATATGTATGGTATGGAATAATTCATTTATTCCAAGTGCAAAGACAAATGAAAACTTGCTCCAAAAATATGCAACATTAAAAACTTAAACAAGAGCTTAGAATAAAAACATGCTTGGTTAAATTTTTATTATTAAAATAATAGTAACTCTTTTTCATTACAAAGTATATATCTAAATGAATAATAAATATACATTTTTATATATTTAAAAATAATATATCTCATTAATTTCCTTTTAAAATATAAATTATAATAGATATTTAATTATAAAGCTGCTTATTTCATATTTTATTTTATTTACAAGTTAGAAATTTTTAATAAATAATATTATAATTTTTTTAAAAAATTTAATGGTTTTCATGTTAACCATTCTATTTCTTTAATTAAGACATTTTAAATTATTCACTTAAGAAACAAGAGTACGATCTTTACTTAAAATAAAAATATATTCTTATATCGGTGTAAATTGCATATGAAAGTTGAATTATCAAAATTTATCATGTAATATTTAAATCATAATACTGTAATAGTTTTACTTGTAGGCAAGATATATATATGTATATAAATATAAAATATTCGATAAAAAAAATTTAAGATTTTTGCAAACTCATAATTGTTTATATTTTAATGAATATTACATATTATATTCTGATAGTTGGCGTTAATTTTTCATTGAGCAAAAATTACTTTTTTAAAAAAATAGTCATATATAAATTCATTTTCTGAAAGTATTTTGTGGCAAAAACAAACTGTTCTCTGATTTAATATTTTAGTTTTTCTTTATGTAAAACAACAATATTTTCATAAATAAGAATGCAGAAACAGTTTTACTTATTATTTCAAATTAAAATTAAAATTCCTGTGAAATTGAAGCTTCCTGATTAAAATTTATGTATAGTTATATTTTAAATAAAAATAAAGATTTTATATTTCATTTTATAAAACATTTCTTATATATTTTGGAATGCAATTTATTTTCAAATTAAGTGATTCACATTACTTAAATAAATCATAATATTTCACTTAAATCTCACTTAATGAGTCTATTTGATATTTATTTCTTAATAATTTATATGATAATGCAATTTCAAATGCTTCACTTTCTTGTTATTTAATTTTATATAGTTTTAACACATTCCTTTCAAATTCTCTCTCTATTATATATTATTAAATACCAGCAAAAATCAAACGCATTTCTTCAAATTTTTATACAACTCTTTTACCTGATTATAA
Source organism: Latrodectus hesperus (assembly GCA_037975125.1). Taxonomy (NCBI): domain Eukaryota; kingdom Metazoa; phylum Arthropoda; class Arachnida; order Araneae; family Theridiidae; genus Latrodectus; species Latrodectus hesperus. Next base: position 74,908,756 of record CM075850.1, on the reverse strand, counting down.
TTTATCAAAAAATACCTACGTGGCTCTAGAAAAGATATCAGATGAAATATGTGGTAATTGAGTGTTTAGGTACATCAGATCTCCAACTGATAACTGTTTTTAAAAGCTGACTTTTATAAAACACAAATCCTTAGCAATAGGTATTCGTCAATACGTAATAAAAGAGGTAAAAAAATTTCTTGGCATTTTTATAAAGGTAAGTTTTATCTTTGCCAATGACAATATATTTTTGTGAAACCTCAAAACCATTTTTCTTATATGCATTTTTTATTCATGGTGATTTATTCTTGACCTCTTAAAACGTTCTCAATTAATATTTCGCAAACATTTTAAACGAAATCATTTAATGTTTTAGGTTATACTGTCAAATTACTTTATAATTTATAACATACAGTAACCAAATACAATTTTTAATCAATACCCAAACACGTTTCTGCTTAAAATTATAAACAAAAAAACTACTGATTGATAAAACTGATTTTTCAAGAATTAAAATCTATTATCATGATAAAAATATAAACATGATTATAAATATAATGATTATAGCTGATTTTCCTGATAAAAAGAAATTTAATATAAAGTTTATATATATAATAACCTAGATAAAAATTAAATCATGTGAGTTCCAAAAAAATTTCACAGTTTGATAGATTTATTAAAAAGTAAGAGTTAATATAGATTCTCTAAATTGTGATTAAGTAAATTTATAAATAGAATAAGACCAAATGTCAAACACTTTTGTAACGAAGCCTTCTAAATTAGTTTCAAACATAATATTCAATTGATTTTAAAATTTAAAGAATTGTTTCAGCTTAGAAATGTTTTAAAAATAAAGATTCTTAAAATTCTGTTTTGAAAAAAAAAACTTGATGCACTTTTTACTATAATACTTTAATTTTTAATACATATTTCTGTTTCATAAAAATAAATATGTGAATATAACTTGAGTTCATTCAAGTAAATATCATTCTTTGGTATTAATTGAACATATTTCATAGAATTGTAGATTTACTTTAAATCTTTGTATTTTTATTAACTGCTTATTCTTAGGAAATTTGCTATGAAACTTCAGTCTTACTTTAAAAGATTTAAGGAGCTTTTTACAAAATATATTCTTCATTGCATTTCAATTGATAACATCCTAGTATTTAACATAAGAAATATTATTATCAACAAGAAATAGTGTACAAATATGCGTGTAATTCAAAAATTGTGTAAATCCGTTTGCACATGTAATTACAGGAAAAGTTACTTTTACTCTGAATACATTTTTGATCTTATTTTAATAACATATTTTTATAAATGCATGGTTAAGAAATCATTACGCTAAATTTTAATCAAAACTTTTCTTATAGAGGGTATTAGTTTAATACTAATAGAGGGTATAGTTTAATACTAATAGAGAATAACTAATAGAGGGTATTAGTTTTAATATAATATCACTATCATGTAAAATTTTTCTTATAATGTTTTTGTGTATGCAACAAGGTATTGACTTAGATGCACATCATTTTACAAAATGAAATTGATTTTTATAATTAAATATTATTACATTATAGTAATTTTATATGGAAGATTATAAATTTTAAATAAATATTCCATTTTAAAATTTTGGATAAATTTTCAAAATTTGTAATAAAAAATTTTCGAAAACGTTAATTTCGCAGATATTGTTAGAGATAAAAACATTTTTTAATCAAAAATTATAACATTTAAAAAAATTCATGGTTATACTTTTATATTAAAATGATAATTTCTGTTAGTATTATTATTCCTGTTACAAAAGTATTTTGTTATCGGATTTTTTTAATTAAAATATGTTTTATCTTTCTAAAATAAATTTCTTTCCAATAATTATATAAAATAACTAATAATTAAAAATTTAAAAGAAAACCGTTAAAAAATGGAAATTTAAATAATTCCTTAAATTTACTGGATATCCTTATGAAAAATTTAAAAACACAAAATAAAAATAATTTGAAAAATATTTGTTTAAGAAATTAAAGTTTAACTTCTATTTAAAATATTAGCAAAACTATTTCTAAAATATTCATTACGTTTAGTTCCTTTAAAAATTTCTCAATTTAACTATCAATAAAACATTAATTTTTAATGACTCATTTAAAGTTAAATCATCAAACTAGTTCTGAAAAAGATTTGATTGAACTAATATTTAAGTAAATTTTAAAAATTTTTGAAGTCACATCCAATTACATTCTGTTGTTATTGTTTCATATTCTCCATGTCTAGCGGCTGCTAGGCAAAGTCCATGTGAGATCATTAACCCTCAAAAAGTCTAAAATCATTAAAGGATTTCTAAGTAATCATCGCAGAAGAATAATGACATTCTAAATATTTTAAATGGAATTAGATTAGTTAAAGGCAATTAAAACTTAAAATTTATTAATTCATCCCAACTCTTGCATTTCATTATATTTTATAAATTAACACATTGAGATATTCTATCCTTTATCAAATTTTTATGAATTTTCTTTCTACGGTATTTAGAAAATTGGAAACAAAAGTTTCGATTATAAAAATTCTTTCAAATGAATGTTTATTTTTGAATTGAATTAATAATTTTTATTTATAAGTAAATTTGTTAAATAGTTTTATTCTTATGTAACTATCTATATTTCCTCTAAGAACAGTTAATATGACTGAAATAACTAAGTTGTTCCCAATGAAATTTAAATTTGATAAGACTTTTTTTTTAATTTAATATAAATATAAAATTACATTTTAACGGATGCAAATAAATCTTTAAAAACTATATATTTTAATAAAAACTATATACTAAATATACTTTAATGAAATTAACTGTTTATTATTATAAATAAAAAATAAAAATACAAACTTTTTATAGCAGCTTTTTTTTATTTGTAAAACTATTTTTAAAGTCTTGAAAACAAGAGTTTTAATTACTTTTTTATTCATTTAAAAGTACAATTAATAAATTTATTAACCCTTTAAAATGCGATGTGACCTTGAAAATGTAATGTTAATTAAATAACAAAACAGTATTGCTTAATTATATAAAAATACAAAAAAACAAATAGGTAATTTAAAAGTAATTAAAAGTGATTGTTTTCCTTCAAAATTAAAAATTAAATTGTTTTTACTGATTAACTGAAAATGGTAATATTTAACATTAAAAATGTTAAATTTTTAACCCATGTCAAAAAATAAGGTTTGATTTATAAAATTTATGAGAAATAGATAAATAAAAATTACATTCGATTATTTTCCTGATAAATATCCCTATCAAGTACTTATAATACGGGAATATTTTAATACACAACACAAACAATTCACTATATTATCAACATAATTGTTTAAATAATTTCTTTAAAGTAGTTAATTATGAAATCAAGCAAGAGCTGAATCTTGAAGCACTTTCAATTTAGCGAATTCGTCTATTAAATCCATCTCACATTTTGCCGTCTGAACCAACCTGTTTGTAACTTTCTCTGCATGCGATATCAGATAACAAAATAAATGTTTTACAGGGTGCGTTTCTTTTACCAGATAAAACACTCACTTTATCACCCTCCTTAAGTAAAGTAATAATTGTTATCAACAAGTTTCATTTTTATTCAAAAATATGTGAAATAATAACATTGAATATTAATAATGATAAATAACACTGTGAGAGGATTCCGGTAATGTATATACATTTTTATAAGAGAATTTTTTTATAATTTATTAAAACAATATATATTTTTAAATTAAATTTAGGACTAAAACTAATGAAACTCTTTTCTTTATTTTAATAAACAGATAAATAGAATAAAAATTATTTATAATTTAAGTATAATTATAAAAATTATAATAAATTAAATATAATATATATTTATATAGCTCTTAAATTAATTAATGCTACGAAATTTGCTCTTATACAAAAATTTGTTTTCGACAATAACTAAAATTTATAAAATACATTTTTAAAGTGAAAGGAATGTGTAGTAAATGTAAATAAATTTAATTAAAACGTTCGGTTCAAAAGTTCTATAATTTATTATGCTCTGCAGATCATATTTAAAATATCTATTGAATGTTACAAACAAAATTTTTAAATATTAAGTACTCTAATGACTATTTGAGATATTTTCTGCTTAAACAAAAATTTGTAACAAATTTGATAAAGATTAATTCTGGGAAAGTAATATTAACACTAAGCTTATTTTGATGTATGATCTGTAATAAGATATGTAATACAAATTACTTACATGCTATATAAATTTTAGTTATGATACTGAAAAAAATAGCAAATAGTTCAAATTAAATGCACATTGACAAATAATATTAATTGTTCACTTGATATTTCTGAAATTTCCCCCATCAGCTATAATTGCTTATATCTATTATAAATTTTAATTTAAAAATTAAATTTTAAATAGATAAAATATTTTAAACAAACAGAATTTTTTTTATTTTGTAACTCCTCTTAAGAATTTATTGTATTAAGAAATTTTTTCTAGTTTGGGAATGCATGCAGTTGATTTTGTTTATGTGGTATAAATTCAGTTCAGCGAAAAAGTTTTAATGCCCATGCACACAGTGTGATCTGTACATATTAAATCAAGGAATGGGATACTATTTATTTTGTTTAGGCTTAACGAAGATGAGGAAGGGTTCTTACCGAGCAGGAGCAGTTTAATATCTTTGGCTGCTTGGATACCATCTTCCTTGAGATTCTTCTCAATCTGTTTACTCCTAGCCAAAGCAGCCCTTTCCTCGGCGCTCATTGCACATCCCATGGCCGAAAAAAAGGGTGCGATCCACAATCGGCGTCAAAGTATCCGTAGCGGAGGCGGCCGAACAACAGAACACAAGCAAACAAACCAAAAAAAAGGAAAGCGGATTTCCAAGAAGAAATCAGCCACGAAGATGAAAGGATGCCGATCCAAGAAAGCGAAAACACCTCCCTTTTTCAACAGCTGATGACAGTGGTGGAGGCCGAAAGGTCCAGATGACGTCTTCGAACGACCATTGCAATCTTGTCCAGGGACTTCACCTCCCACCGGTCTTCATAGATCGTTTTGTAGGATTTGTTTCCAGTGATTCCTTACTCGAATTGTTGGAGCTTCTTT